>VZUI01091529.1:0-15239 GCA_013401135.1 Cettia cetti | reverse complement strand
CGGCCCCGCGGTTACCGAGCGGCGGCGGCGGCGGGAGGCCGGGCGGGGGCGAGGGCGGCGGCAGGCCGGGCGCCGGGCCGCCCCGCAGGAAGGACGGCACGAACTCGGCGGCGTGGACGTTGGGCACGAAGGGCTTGGCGTTGACGTTCAGCTGCCGGCTGAAGGCCGCCCCGAGCAGCTCCTGCTGCACCTCGGCCTCCGCGGCCGGCGGGGCGCAGCCCGGGCCGGCGCCGCTGCCCGGCTCGATGTCCGCCTGGTCCCAGCAGTCGGGAGCCGAGTCGCTACTGCTCCCGCTGCCGCTCCCGTTCGCCTCCATTTTGTGGCGGCCCCACAAGGCTCCGCGGCCCCGAAGCGTCTCCCGGGTGAGGGGGGAGCCGGCGGCGGCACCGACTCAGCACTCGCTCCGCCGATTCCGCGTGTGCTCCGCCGCCCCGACGCGAGCACAGTGTGGCCTCTCGAGCCGCCGTACCCTCTCCCGGCAGCCTCTCCTACCGCCATCGTAGTAGTTTTTATCTCCCCGGGCCCTCCTCCTGCTGTACCTTCTAGGCGCGTGGTAAGAACTACAATACCCGTCATACTCCGCGCGCGCACCCGCGGCCCGCCTCCCGAGGACAGACGGGAAATGGAGTTGCCTGCGTTCCTTGCGCGCTCAGGAACTGCAACTCCCGGCGGCCCCCACGGGCGTTCCTGCCGGCCCCGCCCCCGATTTTAGGGGGATGCGGGACACGGAGATGGCGCGAGCGCCTCAGGCGAGACGGGAACCGCCCGGGTCAGGTCCCAGCTATGCAAAATCACACCGAACCCGTCCCGAAGAGCAGAGCTACACGGAGACAGGACAGAGGCGGCGCAGGAACCGCCCGGGTGAGCTCCCAGCCGTGCAAAATCTCACCGAACCTGTCCTGGAGAGGTGCAGAGGGACAGGGCAGCGGTGGCTGCAGAGCTCCCCGGGAAGCTCTGGGAGCACACGCCCTCCCACGGGATGCAAGAGGGAGCGCAGTCCTACCTGTCCAGCCAGAACAGGACAGGATGCACGGAAAGTTCCAATTTTGGTAATTCTACAGGACACTTTGACTTGGTTCTTGCCGTGTAAAAAACTCATCCAGTTAAGACAGAGTCAGTAGGACTTTCCAAATACTGCGGCCCTCTCTCCACTGGTATGACTCTTAGAAGTTTTTAAAATAAAAACTCAACAAACAAACCCAAAAAAACATCGCTTGAAGTGTAAGCATATTTGGAGGAAACAGCGCAGAACAGAAGGGAAACAAGTAGATTTTGGTTATGGGGCTGCACAAAGCTGTGGCAGCAATTTGTCTCGTAAGGTACAGTGTGTTTATAACTACACAAAGCAAATGCTTGGGAGTTTCTTGGAGTGCTGACATGCAAGGGCCAAGTCGCCTGCAGCATTATTCATATTAGAACACTGTAGGACTGATTACAGAGTTGTTTTGAAAGCAGGTGGTCTTGGAACTAAAAATGAAAGATCTCCGTTTGGTACAGGATCCAGGGCATTTTGGTTGGAGAACAAAAGCCCTCCTGAAGGGGCATTTGTGTAACTTAATCCCGACATGAGAACCAGAGGGTTTCTGGCTGCACACCAGCAGCAACATGTGTGCCATAGACAAACAAAAACTTCTACATGTGCTAGTGGAAATATGGGCTTCCAACTGATCATATCCAGGGAAAAACTAGTGTCAGGGTAGAACTCAGAAAAGAAAAGAAAAAGAACCAGAAAAAAATCCCCACTAACAGCATAGACAGTTCATTTTGGAAGAAAAAGTATCACATATAGTGAGAGACTAAAAACATCTGCTAAGTGGAAGCCTTTCCTTCAAGCACCACCAAGAGCTTACCTTTACCAGAACCTAAAGAATAAGTTTTAAAGACCTCGTGAAAAACCACTCTCTGGTTGTTCTCTGTCACATAGTTACTTTGCAGTTTTCAGAATTGTCAGTGTCTATTTTTCAAATTGAGTATAATTAAGGAAAAGTCTCACCTGTGCTTGTGTTGTAAAATTTGGAATTTTGTCAAACTAAAAGTAAGTCCCAGCTGTGCGTGGCATGTTTCTGTTTAACAAAAAGAAAAGTAGTATGCATTGTTTGAGTTTGTTTTCTTTTAGTTCTAACCTTTGCTTGTTAGGTGACATTTATTAACCAGTACGTGTCTGATACATTTCCATATAGAATAGAAACAAGGTAGCACCATTTCAGCACTCAGGGGTTACTAGTGTTGAGTAATAGATAAAACTGAGGCGGAGAACAAGCTGTATACGTTCTGCTGACAGAGTGACTTGTTACTGAACGCTTTTTACTGTCACTGTGAGCATTTAACAGCTCAGGTTTGTAATGAGTGCAACGCTGTCCTGCAAGCTTGTGTTTTGTTTGAGCCCTGACACAGCCTGTAGGTCAGGAAGGATTTAACTGGAGGCAGGTGCTGCCTTTTCAGAGCAATTAGCACATACCTTAAGATGAACAGCACACAGAACAGAGACGGCAATGCTTGTACACATTTTGCCATTCTTCTAGAAGGTTTTTGAAATGGAGCTTCTTTCTGATGGCTCCTGAAGCACTGAGTTGTGAGGATTTTTGTGTTTGTGTGGGGGGAGTAGGGCCAAATATGCATTTGATCAGAGGTGAAGAAGTGCATATTACCACTGATTTCTGGGGAAAACAATTAGTTGTATTTCACGACCTTTCTTCCTTCCTTGACAGGCACTTATTCCCTAGGTACTTGCTAGGATATATACAATTAGTCCACAGAATTTCAGAGGATGCCAGATGTCCTTCAGGGTGTACAAACCTGTTTTGCAGGCTGTCACACATAGGAATTGTGTAAACTCAAACATTATATTTTTAACAGGGCTAGTAGTTTGTTTTTCCACTTCAGAACAGCTGGCACTCAAAACAAAAGTGGAATTATGATCATTTTACTGCTAAAATATCTACTGGAGTGTAAATGGACCTCTTTGCTTGAGGTTTTAAACCATTATAAAAGCTTTTCTTGTTTATATCTCTTCTGCATCAAAATGTTTAGAATAAATATACCAGCTCTTCATTTAATAAATAGTAAACTACTTTACTTATTGAAAACCACCCATATAAATCCATCCTCACATCATGATTGACTTAAGTGATCAAGACTGTCTATAAAAGAAAAGTCTGGCCCAGCATAGGGTAACACCTGAGGGCTGAGGTGCAGAGAAATTGTCCCTCCCACAACTGCAGTTCTACCATCCTTGTGCAGCCCCTGAGCTGTTAAACCTGTGCTGAGTCTGTCACTCTTTAAATTTAGTGACAGAACAGGCCACTTTCTTTTTCCTCCTGGGCTACTCAGATGAATCAAATAAGAGGCATTTGACAAATGGAAGGACTGGTGTAAAGTAAGAACGGGAAACACAACTTTTTTTTTTTTTTTTTTTTTTTTTTTTTTTTTTTTTTTTTTTTTTTTTGTGAGAGCAAGTTATTAATACAATAAACCATCCCAAGACAGCTTCACCACTAATTTGCTGCCTGTGGTGAGTCAGTCCTCACCTGAGTAGCAGTGAAATGGAGGGCTTTGTTCATATGATACTAGGAATAGTGCTCTGTACTTGGGTAATAACTCCCACCCAAGCTCCCACAAGCGCTTGGCAGCCTGGCAGGGACACCTATGAAATACCAATGCTTTAGCCATGTGAACTGAAGCAGAAGAGAAAGATGTGTTTCACTAGAAGGCTCCAAACAGGCTAGCAGCTTCAAGAAGTTACTTGCTCACCACCAACTGGTACATTTTTAAAATTCCATAAACTACCAACAGCCTTAAAATGGAGAGTTGTTTTAGGGTCCTGAGTTAATTTAATTGAATCAGTTTACCTTGACATCAAGTAACTTCCTGAGCTACTGCAACATGGGAAAGAAACATTTTGGCTGAGACTGGGAGGAGCAGGAAAAGAATACAACTTCCCTTTCTGGTGTGGCAGCACGCTGGGATTTGAGTGACACACTGTGAGCCATGCCCTGAAATTTAAAGGTATTCAAATATGTACAGTAGCTATGCACCTCAAAGAGTAGCCTGATATTTAGAATTGCTTTGAAGTCAGAAAGAGCCTTTAAAAACAAAGCCAAAGGAACAAGTTATTTACTTAGGAGAAAGAAAAGTCAGGAGGTTAGAGGTAAATTATTAGAAGTTTGAATAGGTGCCAAGAATTTATAAATTAATATTCTTAAACCCTGGCAAATTCTCTTTCCAGGTAGTCTGTGGAGATGTAGCTGAGAACTAGAAAATAGAAAACACAACTATGTTTCAGCATGATGGCTTCATTAAGAACCAAGGCTCTCCTAAGCTTCACTGGTGCTCCTGGAAGCGTAAGTGAATAAAGAGGCTTCTATATTTACACAATACCATATCTAATCCAAACTGAGATATCTTGCCCTGGAAACATCTTTTTACTGATTTGTTCCAACACTGCCATTTAACAAAAGCTCTTTCTGGCCTGTTCCACTCCCTGTGCTGGACATTGGCAGAACTGCAGTCCATGAATTCCCTCTTAGAAATGTATTTGAAGCTATTTCATTGGAAGAATTTCAAATAAAAGTCTTTGGTTTTCCAAATGTAGCACCAGAGCATAAGCTCTATTTCACAGTCCAATCATAGAATTAGTCCACATCTGCAAAGGAATTTAGAACTTGTCTCACATTTCATTGTGGGTTGGCAGAGTACTTTGGAGCTGGATTCTTCTTTTTGAGGGCTCCAATCTAGAGTCAAAGCCTTTTTTAAAAGCTCATTTTGGAGCAATTAAACACATACTGCAGGCTTCAAAAAGTGTACAAAATTAATTTGTTTTGCTTTAGATAGCAAAAGAAATACATGGATTGCTACACCAAATGCCAGTTTATAATTCTCTGTGTCTATCTTCTCAGCTCTCAAATACCTCACATGCTCAGCTCATTATTTTTAAAAATAGTAATGTGTGTCTCTCACTTCTGTGTGTATACACAACCTTTATTCCCCTTGATTGTGTATCTCTAAAAATAAAGACTGAAAGATCTTTTTTGCAAGTGCCATCTCCTTTTTCAGGTCACTCTAATTGGAGGCTCAGAGTTCTCAGCTGTGTACTCTATTGCTTAGTTACCCTGTATTGTTTAGACCTCAGAGATCTGTGAGGTGGGTTCTCTTTGGATGTTTGTTCACCATGCTTCTCTTTGACTGCAAAGGCAATGCAGTTCCTCTTTAGACAGAATTTCTTCTGTGGTTTTGATACCATGAGACTCCAGGCTGAAAAAGAGGAGAGGGAAAGTAGTTTAGGTAAGTAGCTGTTCTGTCAAAACTCTTATGTGTGGGGGTTCCTTGCTATCAAAGCTTCAAAGAAACAAAGATGAGGATTTAGGTGAGCACATTGTGAAGAACCTGTGCACAGTTTATAAACCTTATGACAGTTAAAATGTTGTAAATAGAGGGATTGCTTAATGTGGAAGGAATGTGCTGAGCAAGGAACGGGCATCCGAGGAAGGGAAGAATGAGATCACTTAAATGATGTAAACAGTGACTGAGTTAGGACTAGGAAGGTTAGAGACAGGAGGGGATCTATTTTGAAGAAAGGCAGGGACTGTGTGGTTTCAGAGATCTGAAAGACAGCTGTAGGAATGGTGGGAGGACACATCCTGTCAATCAAAATACTGAAGCAGCTGAAAAGAAGACTTATGAAGTACAATCCAGGCCTTTGTTTATCTGTTCTTATGCTTTCTTTTAGATCAGCAATATTTTGATTAGAAAATTAACTTTTTGCTTCCTTAAAAGCAGCATGGCTAGCAGGACCAGCTCAGTGACCACCACTGCTGAAGCCACACCTCGAGTGCTGTCATTCTGGGCCCCTCCTGACAAGAAGGACATTGAGGTGCTGGATCATGTCCAGAGAAAGGCAACAGAGCTGGGGAAGGGGCAGGAGCACAAGTGTGATGAGGAGTGGCTGAGTATTAACACAGTGTTTATTCACACCCTTTCTGATTGCAGGGACTCCCTGACATGGAGAAGCTCCGAGCTGCCATGTCCACTGTTGGATACCATAATAACTCTAACCCAGATCTCCTGCTTTATAAATATGGTAACAGTTTTATAGCACTTAAATTTTATATGGAAAGTTTTACATGTTGTCTGTCTCAAGGGAGCGAGGGGAATAGAAAACTGGTTCCATGTGGGATTTTCATGTACTTTCTTTTCACCTTCTTAATTCTCTGGTATTCCAGTTGAGGGAGCATGTTGTCCATTAGAGATCCCTTAAGATTTTAGTTTCAGTAATGACTAAAGCAGAATGGCATTATTGTTATGAAGGAAGAATAACAGTGTCATGGGATTTTTAAAGCTGTTCTTCTATGGCTAGTTAACATGTTAACATTGTTGCAGAAAATAATTACTTCATTATGGAATTGTGAGAATGAAATAGTGAGCTTGTTTCTAAATAGGCTTAATTACTCTAGAAGTATTCTGTGCCAGTATTCTTATTCCAGAGACAGCAATTTGCATGGGGAATTATTCTGGAGTAGTGGTGGCTAAATCAATTACAATTTCCCTCCTGTTTTGAGAGAGAGCACACACTGGCACTGTGATGCTGTGCATGAAAATTTGAAAAAAGTGAATGTGTGTTAACTCAAAACTCTGAATAGCTAGAGAATTTGACTAAAATTACAAGAACAAAATTTCTTTTTAGACTTTAGTGTATGCCAAACACTTCACATAATTCATAATTGTTCCTGCACATTTATTTTTGCTGTAACGCCATTATTCCTGTTTGCATTATACCACTGATGATTTTTATTTTATTTTGTCCAATCGGCAAAATCCCTAAAATAGTAGTACGTAGGAGATTATTTTTATAAATTATGTTTACATTCTGTAAAAACTACTGTACCAACATAAAAATGTCACTGGCATTCTAACAAGCATTGGCTTAATCCAAATTTGCTTGCACAATTCCTGTTTTATGCATTGTCCTTAGTAGTTACATAACTATTCTGGCACATGTGAAATGTCAGAAAAATGAAAAGGTATCTTCTTTCCCCCAAGGGTTTGCAGTCTATTAGCACTGCTTTCCTGGGCTGTGCACTTCCTCTGTTCCATAAGCTGGTTCCTAGCTAAGTCAGCTTTGAATACAGTGGGGATACAGAAGCTGTATGTGATTTTATTGGCTGTGTTTATACTATTTTTATTTTAATCACCATTTTAAAGGAACATTTTTCTCTTCTGTTGTTTTGCTCTTTAATCCATTTTGGAAATACTCAGTGTAGCACCAGCGACATCACTCTTTTCAAAGCTGTGGTTCTAATTAAAATGTGCTGAACCAAACAGGCAAATTCCACATTGTTCTTGTTTTTGCTCTGTGTGCAAATGACATTAAACAATATTTTGTCTAAGAGCAGCATTGTTCCGTGCAGCTTGTAAAAGTTAATGAATATGATGAACCCTTTAGTAGCTCCATTCCTTTATTTCCTACCAGTCTGTACCCCATTCCAAGAACAGCTTATGTTCTCCCAGCCAAACAGTCAAAGCAGGCACTTAATAAATCATGGATTTATGAAAATAACTGTTTCAGAAAGTTTTAACATTGTTTTAGGAGATGATTGTCTGTAAGCCTGCTGTTCCTTGAAGTGCAATAATATTTGAGAAAAAAAAGTGGTGTTTTTTGGTATGTACATTGGTCTTACAGATTTTTAGTATTGTTAAGGTGAGTTATTTGTAAGAGACTTTTGTGGGGGGATTTATTCTGTAAATAGCTTTAGAGAATTGGAGAGGATCAGAGCAAGCCTGTACTATAAGATTTGACAGTGTAGGTCAGTTGCCTTAGTGAGTGGGAAAAAAAGAGCTGTGCCAGCACAAAACCATCAATGTAGAAACAACTATACAACCAGAAGAATTCCTTTGTCAGCCTAGCTAATGTTGTTTGTGAAGGGAATGTTATAGTCCTAGCAGAAAACCCTCTTCTCTTGGTAAGAGCTATGTAATTATGCCAGCAGAATTTCTGAAGTACAGTCAGGCAAAAAAGCTGGCACGACCTTGAACAGAGAGACCCCGAAGCAGTGCCAGAACAAAACTTTGTGTCTAAGTTATGTGTGGTAAATAGACCTTAAGTTATTGTTCTGTGACGGATGAATTTCAGTCTTTAATCATTGACATGATGATATTGTTTACTTTGATTTCCCATCCAGAGTCTTCGTTTTATTATTTTGGCTTAGACACTCACAACAGTTTTTTTCAAACTGAATAGTGAAAGAAAAAAATTTTCTTACCTTTTCCAGGTGACTTATTTCTGTCACATAATATCAATTTAACATGTGCAAATAAGAACTGACAAGGATTTCTGGAAATCTTTGGTTTCTCCAAATGTTTAACGAAACCAAGAGTGAAATTTGGGTTCATGGCAGGAAATGCTCTGGCTGGATGTTCAATGCTTGGTATGCTCATATTCTGTCAGAGCAACACAGGAACTGGAGGTGTTCTGCTCCCATGGGACAAGTCTGTAAGTCTAAAACGTTTGTGTATGTTTGTGTACAACTCCAAAGCACCAGCTCCTGCTTTGTGCTGGGCTGTGCTCCCTTCACCTGTACTCCCTTCACCAGTAACAATAACTTGATTTCTTGAAATCCTGTTCAGCAATTTGATACCCTACTATAATTATCAGTGCTAAAACCATTCTTCTAAACAACAAACAAAAATATAGTTCATTCTGGTCTTTATAAATTGTCCCCAGGTGTCATTCCCGAGTCAGGCAGAAACATTTTAGAAACAAATCTGAGACTTGATTTTCCTTTTCTTTTTCTTCTTCCTGTTGTTTCTGCAGTTGATACTTCTCTTCTTACTATTTTTTCCCCATTGTTCTGTGTAAGGATGCCAACTCCAGCAGGCCAACTTTACTTGTCTGAATTATTCTTAGAGCATATCTTGGGGTGGGGGTTTAAATTTCAGTTATTGTAATGTAACTGCAGAAACACTTCCCTGGCAATACTTTGTGATTTATGGTTAAATGATTATTGTAGTTGATTAATCCTTTCCTATTTTGTCTGACTCTGCTAATTTCTGCTATCCTTTTGAAGCAAAATCAATTACAAGAAAGCATTTATTAGCATCAACATGTAATTATTTGGAAAGCCAATGCAAGCTTAGTAAATCCCATAACTGAACAACAGCTGAAATGTAACTTTACTGGTAAATAAGGCATATATTTATTATTCCCTAAAGGTAAATATCACTGTAGGAGAACCATTATCCCAGTCATCTCATTCTTTTGTATGTTTGCACACTCTACCTATAACAAAACTGTGTTCTGCATAGAGGATTTAATGTGCATTATGCAAGGCAATGGATCAATTATTAACATAACTACAGTTTCAAAGTAACTATCCTTTTCTTAATGCCACTTAATGAAATTTTTCTTAATGCTTCTGGTTTTTGTTTCATTCGTTGGTTGAATCCAATATTTTACTTTATTAACAGCTTCTCAATTCAGGCAAAAAAATCTCATTTTAAAGCCAGTTGGTATAGAACACTTCTCCCAAAAAAGTGCTTAAGGGGTTGTTTGGTTTTGTTGTTTTTTTTTTTAATATTAACTTCCTTCTATCAATTTTACTCAAAAAATGAAGGTTGCACAAGAACCTTGTTAAGCTAGAAAATGTCTTCCTTACTCCTGGACATAGATTTCGAAATAACGTGTTCTCTAGATGTGTAGCGAGATCTGCCAGTGGGAACTATTGCTTATCAAGATCTATTGATTGCATGCTTGCTTTCACTCCCCTGAGGAGAGGAACTTTTGAATGTTAGGATGTGCAGAAAACAGAGGCAACAGGCCATGACAACCATAATTCCTCATCACTTTTTGAACCATTTGTTGCCTGTGTTTTGTCATTCATACATCACTGGCACTGTGTAAAGCTAAGGGGAAAAGGCTGGGTGCTTAAAGGAATGACACATTAGAGACCCTTTACTGTTATTTCTCCCCAGTTTCCAATGTGTGAAAAAATGTATTTCTTAATTATCAAGGCTTTGTGGTTTGGGGCACATCTGTCAAAAAAATTATTGCTAAAGGCTGTAAGCTTTGGGAAATAGTAGTCCAACTGCAGAAGGAGAATTATTTCTGTAAGAGACAGCATCATTCTCCAAAGCTCTGATGAAGTGAGCTGTATTGTGCCTTTTACTTGGGGAGAGGTTTCCTAGAGTTTGACAGAAAATATGAGACTACTTTGTATTTACTTTGTGTCTTATGAGAAATATGTTTGAACTCTAACCAGCCATACAGGAAAACTTTCTGGCCAACTGAGAAAGCATTAGTTGCACATCCCCAGTAGGTGATCAGCTATATATATATATTTTATTTTTCTGTTTTGTTTCTGGCTTTTTTCCCAGGCCATAGGATGTAAAACTCCTTGAAGTGACTGGATTAATGAACTAAAGCTGCTTGCCATGTGGTCAGGTAAGCCCTCCAGCCATTCCTCAGGCTTCAGAGCACATAGAGTGAAGACTTGGACTAGCCCTTTCACTAACACCAAGACATTTAATCAGCTTATCTGTATATAATCTAACCACATCTTTGGTGACCTCCAGATGCCACATTTTGTTATTTCTTTCCTTGCTTTTAGATCAATATTTCTTATAAAGCCCCTTTACAGTTTTTATGAATAGTACCAATATCATATCGAGTAGATGTCAGTTGTAGGATACATCACAGCAACATGTATAGCAGGAGTGCAAAACACAGTCCAACAAAGACAAATTTAAGGCATTGCACCCCTGAAAAAGTAATCCAGGAGTGCAGCAACAGCTGGAATCTTACCACTGAAGTCAGTGGATAAAAGCTTAAAGAATTGGATCCAGCTTGTCTGTCCTGAAATTTACTTACTGTACCTGTGGATACCATGAAGACACTTTCATGAGTATCTGCTCTCTTGAAATCACTGTTAAGAATGGGATTGTCCTCTCCATGACTGAAAAGGCTAAACAGCATCTTAAAAGCAAAAGCTGAAATTACTCTGTGCATAAAGTACCAAATGGTGCTTCACCAGAAACATGGATGATATTGCAGCCACTGGGGTTTCTTCCCCCAGAGTGTGATTGTATGGAGCAAGGCAGAACCAGTTTTACAACTTCAGCACCAGCACCGACTTCCTCATGGAAGTTTTGGCATAACCCACAGTCTCTACCCTTATTTTCTTCTGTCACACCTAAATCAGATTTCATCAATTCCTATTTATCCACTCATCTTGAAGAGGGAGAAAAGCCTATGATAGAAAGCTTGGAGCTGTGCACCTGGCCCATAGAAACAAGTGCAGAAGCCACAATAAGCATTTCCATCTGCTAGAGACTAGAATACAGATCTGTTAGACTGCTCTACTAAAAACAGTTAGTGTATTGCCACATGGTGCATCTTGTGGGAAAATAAGTCTCATAGTATGAAATTACAACTCCTTATACAATGTTTTCCTTTTATATTTCTGTAGTCAAAAAGGCAATTAACTTAAATATGATAAAGAGAGAGAGCCTGTAATTCTCATCTGGCTGTGGCAGTGATACTGGATAGAGGCAGTTACTGCTACTTGCTAGAAATTACAGGTTAACTTTGTATTTAAAATAAATTCCATTAGAATAAAACATCAAGATGTTAGCTGTGTAAACTATTTTCATTGTGGCCGTCTGTAGTCAAAGCTTTTTCTTTTTCCTGTAAGGAGACCAAATACATTTTCAGAAATGTTACATTCACTGTTTATACATCTACCTGGCTGGGAAGATGTCCTATAAACTTATTTTTCCATGCTGGGTACTGCAGTTTTTGCCCAATGAAATTTCTGTATTATGGAAAAATAAGTGAAAAATGCAGATAATGTTTTGAATCAAAATTGTAAAATATTTATATAGCACTTCTTTCATGATTAGAATGTAATCTTATTAAATTTTCATAGAAATATGATTATAAGAAAACCCCCAAAAAAACCCAAAAAACCCCCTAAAAACCCCCAAATGAGCTAAGCAAAAATGCCAACCAAACCCTAATAGATGATAAATGAGGCTAATTCAGAATTAAGAAGCAATCACCATGAAATAAAATCCCAAAGTTTTAGAGACAAGAGTAATTATTATGAACTCCTGTTTGGAGATCTTTACAGTTTGTAGTATTTAGCACCTGCTCCAGAAATGTCCTCTATAAATAACCATTTTCTGTTTCAGACAAAATTTACATTGAAAACTATCTTGGTGCAGCTGCTCAGTTTTTCTACAATTGTGAATTG
Source organism: Cettia cetti (assembly GCA_013401135.1). Classification (NCBI taxonomy): domain Eukaryota; kingdom Metazoa; phylum Chordata; class Aves; order Passeriformes; family Sylviidae; genus Cettia; species Cettia cetti. Next base: position 2,997 of record VZUI01091529.1, on the reverse strand, counting down.
CCAAAAAAGGAACAGTAATTCTTTGGGGACCTCTGAGTTAAATCCTTTTTCTGTAACCTGATCCCATGTAGTGGAGCTGTGATGGAAGTCCATTATTACTGCTTCTGTTCTTCTGCTCAAACTGAGAACTGAGAAGCCTTTTGTAGATGATCCTCGCTCTTTTACAATATCTGTGGCTTTGTAGTTCCCTAATTACTGCCCCTGATGGCACAGTGTCCCCAAAATGACTACTTTGATAATTTGCTGCTCTCTTGTACTCCTTGTCACCTCCGGTGTTCCCATGCACCACCGCCCTCATGTGAAAACTACTGTGAGAAAAGTAAGTGGATTTCAGCAATACTCTGTGGCTGTGCTGGGCATCTTCAGGTTGTATTTTCCATTCAAGTTTGATGTGTTGGACATGTTTACTGTACATTAGTTATTGTTTATGATTAATGTAATGAATCTCTTTTATTTCATAAGGTACTGATTCAAGTGGAATTCTTTGGATTTGTTTGGGCACAGGGTTGATCTTAGTACTCACTCTGTTCACCTTAATGGCCTTGTTTAAATGGAAGCACCTAAAGCATTTAAAGGAGAAACTGGGAAAGACAGGTGAATAAAATCCTTCATCAAATAATTTTAGATTGTTGTACATTTTAACTAATCTTACCATGTAAAAACATTGTGTATACTCCAGATTCTGATGACTGTCTTTGTTGGATTGTTTGATATTCCTCAAATAGTCTCCATGAAGTTATCATAGTTATTAGGGAATAAATATCCAGATGCTGTCTTGCAAAAGTAGCAATTTGTCTTTGTTAGTTCTGGATCCTGTCAGGATTATGTTGCATATTCATACTTGGCTTACTTGCTGTCATTTGAGAAATCATTTATGAACACTCAAAAGCAAAAAACTTTTTAAGAGTTTCACCTTCATTGAATGCAAAAGGAATTCTTCCCAGGTAGATGGTACGCATTCAATATTAGCTTTTAATTTTATAAGACTTTAAATAATTTTATTTAATATTGTAATCTATGAGAATACTACTATGTGTAGTATATTTTGTGAAGGTGAAAAAAAGTTTTTTTTATCCATTTTACAAATACTATATTTGTGAGTTTTCAGACAATAACTGGTTAGAGAATATGTGTTGGATTACTTCAGTACTTATTCTGAAGTAGAGGGCTGTATTGTCATAGAACAAAAGATTACCATATGTAGCTACATCTTAAAACTTTCACTACATCTTAAAATTTTCACTGAGGTCAGAACATAGTTGGACCATAATGAGATTTGGATCTTTAATAGCTCTTTGTTTAGTAAAGCATGATGTATGTACTAAATTAACTTCTGTATATTTACAGACTCCTCTGTGGAGCCGAATAATATTCTCAAGGCTAATACTGAAAGCAGTGTGAACACAGAAGGATTAGACACACACTTCCAAGTGAAACATTAATGTATTCAATGGAAGAATGCACTTGCAGTGACTGTGGCTTGGTAAAACCTCAGACTGGCTGTGAAACTTCCTTTCCATTACCAGCTACTGAAGAACGAGCTACTGCTCTAGTTACCACCAAATCTTTTGATTATTACAACTATATTTCTGGGTGTTGGATGACTGGGAGAGAAGTGTATTTGTACTGAGTAATAATAAAGAGTTATTCCAGTATAGCTGTTAACCTTAATACTTACAGTGGAGAAGGTAGAACATCATCCTTAGAGATCTCCCTTTGTGCTTGCATTGTCATATTATTACCAATTCTAGTATTTCATTAGTCAAATATTTCTACATTATTCTCAGGCACTCAACTAGTTATTGGAATTTTTAATTCCAGAAAGTCCTTACAATAGGGCAGCTTTTTCTGCCTTTACAGATTGTACCTCCTTACAGCATATATATATAAAATAAACAAGTTTGCAAATATATAAATATGTTCATGTTAGACTCAGATCTTGTGCTAAAAATTACTTGATGGTACACAAGGACTGCTCCAAGAGGCAGAAATGAAGACCTACAGTACATCCCCAGTCTTGAAGAGAGTAATTTCAACAATTGAAGCAGGAATGTTCAAAAGATGGATTATAGTGTATGGAGACCCCTGGGTTCAGAAGGTATCCCTGGGTCACCCTAAGGGAAGTTGTGGTGCTGGGGAGCACAAATCATAGAATCACAGAATGTCCTGAGTCAGAAGGAACCCACAAGGGTCACTGAAGTCCAGCTCCTGGCCTTCACTGCAGTCCCCACAATCCCATGTATTTCCTGGTGGTACAGATACAGGCTTTCCTTTCAGTGCCAAGTGTTTTCAGTCAAGAGATTTATTTCTCTTTTATTCATTTTTTTTTTACTTACCTTTGTTATATTTACTAGGATAGGTGTTTAGTCATGCTAGACTACTCTGTAGCCTAAAATTAGGAATACATTTCTGTCACCTTGCCTTCCAAGCATTAATGTTACTTTTCTAATGTTAGGCCACAATTTTATTCCTGGAAAACAGAAGCAACAACCACACCCACAACCATAACAACAATCGACTTTATTTGTAGCTAATATTCTACTTCAGGTTCCTGCATGAATGACGAATTGGAAGTATTTCATTGCACGAAATCTACAAATGATCAGTTACAGCATCTTTAGGAGGCTGAGGCAAAGTTGGGAGTTAGGGGCTCAGGGTGGTTTTGACCACACGGGGCCAACACCTCTCAAACAGGCCGAGACATTTACGAAATTTGTTATTATCATCACTTTGGTTTTTGTTTTTATTTAACGACCCTTTCTGAGCTTTCACCCTGCACAGCACAAGCGGCAGCAGAGGACACTTTATGTCCGCATTTCTCACCGTTCCCTTCCCGGTGTCGCGTTCCTCCTGCCCCCTGGATGCCTCAGCCCGGGCGGCTCCGGGCGCGCAGGGGCCGCGGCAGCGCTGGGGCCGGGCCCGGGCCCGGGCCGCGCTGAGGAGCCCCGGGCCGGGAAGCGCTCCGCGGCGCTCCCGGGGCCGCGTTTACCTTCCGGG
>VZUI01091522.1:0-20624 GCA_013401135.1 Cettia cetti | reverse complement strand
GGGGGGGGGGGGGGGGGGGGGGCGCCCAACGGTCGCGGCGCGCGCGCGCTCGGCGCCCAGACGGGACGAGACTCCCCCGCCCACCTCCCCTTCTTTGCCTCCCCTCGGCCGTACCTTGACGAAGAGCTCGATGACGGGCTCCTTGTCGCTTTCCTTCAGCCCGTTGACCGGCACGGACAGCGCCATTGCTCTCGCTGCTGCAGCCCCTGCCCCGCCTCGCCTCGCCCGCCGCTGCCACAGCCGGGACGGCGACGCCGCTCCGCTCCCCTCACCCGCCCTGCGCGCGACTGAGAGCGGCCCCGCCCCGCGCCCGGATCCCGCCGGGGCCGCGCGGGGTGGGCGGGGCCTCGGAAGGGGGCGGGGCACGAATGGAGGGGAAAGCACTGAGGGGGCGTGGTTGCGGTGAAGGGGCGTGGCCTCCCTGGGGGACAATGCTGGGCAGCGCTGGGGGCGTGGCCTCTGTGAGGGGGCGTGGCCGCCTTGAGGGGACAGTTCTGCGGCCATGGCGGGCCCGGAGTCCCCTTAGGGACACGGGTCCCCGCGGTCCCGCCCATGGCGGCGGGGACACCCCCGTGTCAGCCATGGGCGTGACACACCGCCCGCTGCTGGTGCCATGCTCGGTGACAACGTCTGGGAGCGGCCTTGGCGGGGCCACAGCCCCGGAGAGGAGGTCGGGGTATGTGTACCCTCAGCTATCGGCTCAGCCCGCTTCACCCTCAAGTGAAAAAGTTAAAATCTAGAAACTTCCCCTTCAGAGAGCCCTCACAGAACAGCACGAACAGCTCCTTTCCTCTCAGGGAGAACAATCCATCCCAAGAGGCAACTGAGTCTCCAGCCTAATTTTTCCCTCACTATTAAGGTCAGGGACTGAGGAGCCGGACAAAAATAATGTGTGGGAGAACCGGAGGAGAGGAGACCGCGCTTTTTCCAGCCTTTCCCAAAAGAGCTGAGCCCGTGATCACATTTTCCCCATGCGGCTTTACGCCTGCTGAGCCCAGCCCTCGGCAACAGAGCGGCTTTCATGCCTCGGCGCCTCCCGCCCTTGCTGCCAGTCCTTGCTTTCCTTTTGGAAGCTCAGACTCTATTTTTAATAAGTCTGAGTGGAGCTGCACCTGAGCGTCTCGGCAGAGCCGTTCCCAGGGCAGGCCGGGGCTGTGGCATCCCCCGAGGTGGCACGGAGTGACTTCAATGCCGTCTGTGACCCGGGATGAGGCTCCCTGTAATTTGTACCCAAATGCAGCCCGGGATGGCTCCACATGGGATGGTTACCAACGGAGCTCTCGCTGCTAATAGCAAAACCTCCCGTCTCTCCAGGCGTTCACTGCCCTTGGTTCTGCATAACCGGATGTCTTACGCAAATATCAGCTTTGAATGCCCTTGAATTCATCTGGAGCAGGAAAAACTGCTGTGAGCCCCTCTCCGGAGCTGACAGGGCTGGGCCACCGATGTGACAAAGTCCTTTTCATTCCCGTTCCTGCAGCTTCTGGACTGCCCCAGCTCCCCAGGAGCCAGTGGAATATCCATCTCTGTTTGGTTTTTTGGTTTAGAGTCCAAGGAATCTCGCTGATTCATGGGGTGGGACAGTCTGGGCTGGAAATCGATGTGTCACTGGAACCAAACTGATGTGGGGCTGTGCAGTGCAGCCTCGGCCAGGAACCTCCCTTGGTAATTACCCATTAATTAATTGCAGCCTGTACCACAAAGGACACTGTCCCACCACAACTGTTGTTGTTGGAACGTGGGTTCCAACAGAAGGAAAGAAATTTCCCTTAAATGGGGTTGTCCCAGAGACTCCACAAGCATCTGTCTTAGGCTTTGCATTCACTTCTTTGCATGGCAGAGTAAGAAATTTGCACCAGTTGGGGGCAAATGTGGATTCAGGGATTGGTTTAACGAGGGGCAAAGGAAAGTTGGATCCTCTGTCTGCTGGGAAAGGCAGGAGCTGAGTCCTTATTCCAGGACAAGGAACTCTGAGCCAGGTACTCCCCCTGAGCCAAGGACCGAGCCTCCCTCTCTGCTTCACCAAAAGGTTTTAAATCCCAGGGTTTTGTCAAACTTGCAGAACCTTCCAGGGCTCCCCACAGCACAGACCCACCTGCTCGAGAAGAGGCAGTGGTTTAGCACAAAGCAACAGCTCTCCCACAGTGCCCACAAAGGTGGGTTTAGAGCAACAAATTTGAGGCACTCGTGGCCTTTTTATGTTTTCCAGCCCCACAAAGGAGCTGCCAGGGCTGTTTTTCCCTCACCACTGCTGCATTTCTGCTCTAACAAAAGCTCTCCCCTGCTGGTATCTTGCAGAGTAGCTAATAGCTTATTTCATTTATACCCAGCTGCAGCAGCCCTGGCTCTGCTTTAATATATTTTCAATTATTTCACTTTCAGATGACATTTTCCTGGTTTCTAGCTGCCACTTACCAAATCCCTCATGCTCCCCGTTCAAATGAAACCTCTAACAGTGGGTTTCATTTGAAAATGAAAGTGCTCAGTCTGAAACCTCTTGATTCTTTCCTCCTTCAGTAATTGCTGCTTGCATTATTCTGGATTTCTTTCTTTTTTATAACACTTAGAATTAATTTGTCCATACTTTACATAATAAATCACCAGTGTTCCTAACAATCCATAGGGAAATGAGCATCACCCACCTTTAACAGTGGAGTCAGGAAAGTTCAGTGACTTATTCAAAGCTAAATTTGCACCAAGCCACAGGGTAGGAACAAAGCAACTCTGGCCCCCCACGTGTGCTCAGTGGGTCACTCCCTCAATATTATTTTATGCTGCATTCAGGAGCTTCATTCCCATTTGGCAGAGCATGGGATTGTTTCACTTCTCCAGCATTTTTCGCATTTCTGCAGCAGTTTTTCCATCTCAAACTTTCCAAGTGCTTTTGAAACTGGAGGCATCAGATGTTAAAGATATCAAAGCAGGCCCTGGCTGTGCTTGTTCCTCTTGTGAAATTTGCTGCCATGCTGACCCCAGGGCTCAAAAATAGGTTTTTATTTCCATGGGGAATTTTTCATGCATGGGAGGAGCTCAGCGCACAGGTCATGCTGTCACTCAGTGGGACACATGTATGAACATCCCATTTTTAAAATTATAATGAAACTGCTGTGAGAAGAAAGATGCTGAGGAGGTTTGGGAAGGACATCCCATTTTTTAAATTATAATGAAACTGCTGTGAGAAGAAAGATGCTGAGGAGGTTTGGGAAGGACAGCATCCAGTGCTGGCTGTGGCTGGAAGCAGGAGCCTGTCCTGACTGTCGGGTTCATTAGAGCTCCTGAAAGCCAAGCTGGATGCAGCTGGGACAAGAACCTGCCCAGGGACACCTCTTAAAGGAAAGGCAGGAGTGGCACACCCTGGTTATAAATACCAGCATCCCCATTCCACAGCTAATTGGGGATGCTGGGCTGGGATGCAGCAGCGGAAGCACAGCCACTGCCAGCCCAGCCCTCGTGTCACAGATGCTCTGCTGAGCTGCTGCCCCCTTAGCTCCACGTTCCTCCCTCCCATCCAGGCACCCAGAGGGATTTTGGGCTCCATCCATCACCTGCCTCCTGGGAGGGATGAATTTGTTATGGCTCGTTCCTCTCTTATTTCCCCTGCGCCGGGCAGAGTTTGGTTTGGAGCTGCTGGGAGGGCGGGAGCCCGCCAGATTTCCAAGGATTGCGGGGGAAATCCAACTTCTGCCGGTGTCAGACTGTTTGCAGTTTGCTGTGATTCCCAACCAGCTGGCCCTGGATGGCTCATTTTCCTCCGGGGTGCCTGCCAAACTTTAGGATTAGCTGCAGTGAGCAGCTGAGGACATGCATGGAGCCGGCCCCAGAGCTCACAGCTGCCACTGGGGAGAAATCCGTGGAAAACAGCTCTGTGCAGTGGGCTGAGGCAGAGTTCCAGCAGCACAGGACACATCCCCTGTCATTATGTGGGAAGGTGACTTCATCCCACAGTTTCTGGGTCACTCCTCTCTTCCATGGTCCAAGTTAGCACCGCTCCAAGCACACAGGTTGGAGAACTCAAAGTTTCTCGGAAATGTTCATCAAGAACTTTCAGTGGCAGTAATTGCACTTGGAGTCATTTAACAATCTATGGCCTTTTCCATGCTTCTTCCTTTTTTGTTTCCCCTGGTTACTGGCATATGGTCCTTTCCCCGGGGAGCTGGATGGTAATTAATGCATTTTGTGGTTAAATGTTTGGACTCAGCATCTCAGGGCGCTGGAGAAGCAGGGAGGGGACAAAGCAGGCATTGTCTGCAGGTCTCCCTCTGCCCTGGGTCCCCTCCACAGAGGCACCAGGGGCAGCTTTTTGGGAATGCTGACACAGACAGAGTTTTCACCTCCTTTCCTTTGGGGGAAGGTGAAGTGCTTGTCACCTCCCTGCCTTTGGAGGTGATACCCGAGGAAGAAAAGGAAAGTTGGCTCCCAGGACCACACACACGACTGGAGTAATTGAATGCCTGGCTCTCCCCTTTCAGCAGGAGGCTGTTGGGCTCTGCCCGGGGTTTCTTGCTGCCCTACTTTCCAAATTCAGATATCAGCCTGTCCTCTGCTGTGAGCATCAGGAAACAAAGATTTGGGCTTCTCCCTTCTGCAGGAAGAGACCTGGAAAGGGTAAAGAGGCAGAGATGGAGCTGGGTCTGAGTGCTGGGAATGGCAGCACTCTGCAGATGCACACACACAAGGAGTCCTTGAATAAAAATCCCAAATCCACTGCACTCCTAGTTTGAAAGGCTATTTGGGAAAGAGGAAAAAAAAAAAAGGCAGTTTTGTGAGCTTGATTAAAATCTGTATTTCCCCACCTTTATGTATAGAAGTTGCTTGAAAGTAAATAAATTCAGGTATTGGATGTTTTCTTTTAAGGTTAGTCCCCGGGTGATTCAAACACCTATGCTGATAAGGAGATTTGATGAAGAAAAAAGCACTACACAACCTGCTTCTCCCAAAATAACAACCCCAGCTTTGCCTGGCTGAGGTTGATGTAGTGGTTAAATCAGCCACACTCCCCTGCAGCAGCAATCAAATGCCACCACCGAGGTTTCCTGCTGAATTTCCATCATCTGAAAAGCCTGGAAGCTGCTGGGAGCTCCTCTAATGAACCCCGTCCATTCTGTCCCAGCTGGGATTCACGGAGCTGAAATGGCAGAAACTCTGTTTGCTGTGGGTTTTTAATGGGCTGCAGGGTCTGAGGGACCCGGGGAAGGGCAGCTGTGGAAAGGCAGTGCTGGTTCCAGGTGCTGCCTGTGTCTTTGTATGTGGGGAAAAGGGAAGCAGCAGCTCCTTCCCAGCTTGCAGCGACCCTCCCATGGATCTGCAGGGATCAATCCAGTCACAGCAATGACACCAAGATGCTGTTTTCTCTCTGAGATGCAGCCCAGCATCAGAGAGAAAAAGATCTGAAAAAAAAAACCCCAAAAAACAAATCCTACACAAAACCTCTTTAACTCCAGGCTGGCTTGATCCAAGGCCATATTAGGAAAAAAATTCTTCCCTGTGAGGGTGGGGAGGCCCTGGCACAGGTTGTTCAGAGAAGCTGTCCCTGGATCCCTGGGAGTGTCCAAGGATGAGCAGGCTGGATAGTGGAAGGTATCCTTGCCCATGAATCATCTTTATGGTCCCTTCCACCCCAAACCATTCCATGATTCTCTGATCCCATCCCAGTTTAGGGCAGGGCTGTCACCTTCACAAAGCCAAGCCATCCCTGCACTGCTGGGCACCACCTGAACTTTTACACCTCTGCTCTTTGCCTGTGGGGTGAAGCTTTGCACCCCAAACCCCCAGAGCTTTCCAGGAGGTTCTTTGGGCAGAGTCCACATCTGGGAGGAATGCCATGTGTGCCAAGGAACAAAGGGAACACCTCTCCCAGAGCCACCCTGCTCCAGACCGATGGTGTAAATGCTGATCTGACTCAAGCAGTGACATGATGAATGTGGGGTTGATTTCCTCCTACCTGAGTCACACTGGAAGGAGCCAGATTTTTTTTTTTTTCCCCCCAAGTACTCAGGAAAGAAAAGGAATTGTGGGCAGGACAAGAGGCCAAGATCTCGCAGTTCTACCAGGATTTAGAAATAATCTTTGTGATAAAATTATTTGCATTGCAGCAGCGCATAAGAGTGCTCTAACTCTCCAAACACAGCAACAGAAACTCCTCCACTTTCTCCAAACCTCGCACCCTGAGGCACTGCCAAGGGAATGATCCCAAACCCCTGGGTACCCACAGCAGGACGGGGAACTGAACCCAAACCTCCTGAGTCACCGACTCAAAAAGCAGCTGCAGTCCCCAGCAAAGCCACCGTGCCCTGCAGATGGGGAGAACAACAACAATCCTGCGGGGCAGGACCAAAGAGTTCCCAAATCTTCCCATCTCCCTGCTCCTTATCTGCAGCACACGCTCGACCTGCTCAGGCTGAAATTCTGGTATTTCAGATCACCGGGTACTTGCTTTTGCAATTTTAATTATCACCTCTTTACCCCGGTGTTTTGTCAGTGTAATGATTGCTGTAAGGCTCTTCGGGCTCCTACTGAGGAACGATAAGAGCCGGTTAGAGCCAAAAATTAAGGCACAAACGCGGGAGAGGTAATTGAGGACTGGAGCCACCCCTCTGCCCCCCGGCCCGGCCAGGGATGTCCAAACCCAGCCAGGCTCTCAGAGCATCTCTCTGAGTACCAAAGCTGTGGAGATTCTCCCTTTTAAATCCTTTGCTTTTATCGCAGCCATGAATCCCATCTGATCAGTGCAGCAAGGTGTGCAATGGGATGGAAAGGGGAGGAATTGCCCCTGAGGGGGTTAAACCACCACGGGCAGCTGCTTTTCTAACCTTGCCCTGATCAGCTGCACAAGAGGTTTCCATGATTCAGGTTTCTTTCACAGATTTAAAACTCATCCAGATAAGCAAATGAGCAATTAGCAGAGCCGCATCTGTGATGTCATTAAAATTCAAATGTATGCTGGCTGCTCATTAATAGTGGGATGTGCAGTCGGAGAGGATAAACCCAAATCCTCTGGTGGCAGCAGGGGGAAACCCCTCTCTCCACAGCCCCCTTCTCCCGGGGGTTGGTACCAGCAGGGCCAGCCCCTCCTCGGCCCCTCTGAGCCGCCGGAGGAGTCTCGGTGATCAGCACACAGTGTTCATCACATGAGCTTCGTCAAGCCCTTTATCAACAGGAATCTCCATTACGTCACCGGGAGCGCTGGGCCCGTGGCGCTGAGGGGACACTGAGGCAGGAGGGGGATCCCACGAGGATTCCCACAGCGTGTCGGCATTCCCAGCTCAGCGCCGAGCTCGGCCCCTCCCCGCAAATCCCCCCCGAGAGGGGCAGGGAGCTGGATGAACACGGGCTGCAGCGTGCCGGCGGTGCCGTGCGGGCGGGGAAGCTCCGGGCTGAGGGCAGCAGGAAGGAAACGGAGCCGGAGAGGGGCCAGATCCCCACTGGCAACGCAGCCGGCCTTGGGACGGGCTCTGAGCAGCAAAGCCTCGGGGCTGCAGCAGCTCCTGCAGCTGGCCCAGAGCAGGATGGAGACCCCGGGGTCACTCAACCCGTGGGATGCAGCGGCTGAAAGGGTCTGAGCCCCTCGGGAGCAGGGAAGGCTTTACCCAGCGGAGGAATTCACCCACAGACCACTGACACAAACCCAGTGCCCGTGGAGATCAATCCCCAGGGCCCTGCTCTCCCACAGAACATGAGGATTTCTCCCTTTTCACACAGCTCCCTTCACTTATCTCTGTCCTGGATAACAGCAGGTGTCCACTTTCCCTGTCTGGAAAGAAGAGTTGAACTGAAAGCGGAGTCTGCCTGCAGCCACAAGGACGGCTCCCTTTATCCTCCCCCATAAATAATAGAAGATTCATTCCCAGGCTTATAATAGATTAAAAATAAATAAATAAAAAAGAGCTCAATTTTGTTTTGCCAATCATGCACTTAATGTAATTTTCCCTTCTCGTCCCCTTGTGCCGGTGCCTGTGGACTCACAAAGGTTTTAATAAGCTGGAAAGGTGCCAAACCATTTCTGTCTCATTAAAAAAATATCAGCACGGTGACAAAGGTAATTTTTTTCACATCAGTAGTCAAACCCACTTGCTGAATTAAAATCCAGCTGACAGGGAGACTATCAATTTTTAATGGGAGCTTCTTCCCTCCTGGGGAGGGGAAGCCTGCTGGGGGGTTATTCTTAAGAGGGATCCACATTTCTCACAACTACTCCACCGATTTTGGTTTCATCTGAAGCTCAAATTTTGAAGTCTGAATGAGAAATTACAAAAAGCACCTCTAGGTAAAAAAACCTCCTGAGAGCTTCCTAGGCCGTGCCCCCACAGCCATTCCCTTCTCCCAGGGCAGTGTGGGTCAGGGGCTGGACCCTTTGTGCTCTTGGGGCCAGCCCGGAGCAGGACACGGCCTCGGCACGGGCCAGGGGTGGGGACAGAGCCCAGAGGAAGGTCTGGCTGAGCAGATAAGAACCGCCCGTGCTCTGCAGAGTCCAGCCCCTCACGCCGACCCTCCTCTCCAGGGGCCATTCCCCAGCTGACGTCGGCAGCAGAATTCCATTTATTTCATAGCCACAACAATTTACACGAGCTGCAGCTCTGCCCCTGGACTGAACACAAAGCCTCTGTGGGGGAACCGAACAATTCCCTACAGTTCCCTTCCCCCCAGCGCTGCTTTCCCAGAACAGCTGCTTTCCGTGTTTTCTTTTAAGTGCAACAGAAGGATCCTGAACTTCCCAGGGATCCGGAGCATCGCACCCCCATGCTCGGAGCAGCACGAGGACCAGCCCCTCGCCAAAAGCAGCCTGAGCTCTCCAGGCTCTGCAGGACAAGGTCCCTGTCCGTTCCCCGGGGTTGAATGGCTCGATGCAGGGGCAGCCCCGGCTCCAGGGGGTCGCTGTGGGAGCCGCAGCGCCGCTGCCCCCGGCACAAAGCCCGCACTGACTCCGGGAGCTGCCGGGGCAGCATCCTGCCTTTGTGTGGGAGGAAGGACGCCCCGGACCCCACATCCCTCCTGCCTTCAGCTCCTCGGCCCGGGAAGCAGATGTGGGAGTTCAGAAGGATTCCTGACCTCATCCCGCGCCCGGAGGCCAAGTCCCACACCTGGCCCTGGGAGGTGCTCACCACACAATTCCCGAGGGATGGACCCCCAATGAGAAAAACACCACGATTCTTATAGAACCTGCCACAACGCGAACGCTAAAGATAATTAATGACTTGGTGATTAGAACACCTTGCACTAGAGGTTCAGCCCTCTCCCCTGCAGCAAATCCCAACCCGTGGGGAGCTCCTGCACTCCCAGCCCCGGTTAGGGAGCCAGCAGCACTGATTTTTAGGATTATCCAAACCCCAAAACAGGCTCGGCACAGCCCCAAAGCACGGCACAAAGGAGTGCGGGTGGCCCCGCGGCCTCGTCACCGTGAGTCACTGCCCCGCTGCAGCGCCGGCTTCCCCGGCCGTCACACCTGACTCACCGCCCCGGGAGCTGGCCGCCTCCCATTACAGAATCCGACACTCCCAGCTAAGGAAGAATCTCGCAGCGTTTTCTCTCCCTTGGAGATGGGCTGGAGCCACACAAGTCCTGTTTGCTGCTACACAAGGCACCAGCAAACCCCAGAGGAGGCACTGTGTGGATCTTGATTTTAAATAAAAGATTGGGAAAAAAGGGAAGAAAAACACAAACCCTCCTTTCCAACTCCATGACAAACTGTGATCCTCATCCCGTCAGGAACAGCTTCCAGTCCATCCCCAGCCAAAACCACTTGGGGATGTTTAGGTACAAACCTGCAGTGACAACTGGGGGCCCCTCTGAACATCATCTCCTTCTGTATATTGGTTGTTCTCCTACTTAAAGAGCAATTAAAATCAACCTCACTTTTCCCAGCCATCTCCCCGAGGCTTAATCTACATTCAGGATGGGACATATGAAAAATTCACCACATATCTGCCTGACTGCCTCCAGCCACCAAGGAAGCAAACACAAACCATCACAAGTGGACCAGAAGATCTTTAACCGTGTTGGATGTTCCCTGAGCTCCATTCACAGCAAAAGGAAATGCCCTGGGTTAAGTCAGAACTAAACTGAACAAGTGATAACAAAGCCAACCACTTCTTTCCCCCAGAACCTGGCTCAGAACAAACCCAGGGCTGCAGAAGAGCTGAGCTGTGTCACATGGCAGGAAGGAATGCAGCTCCTGCTGGACTTTCAGGACTATCTGATCCCTGAGCCAGAGGGAGCCCAGATAAGAGTGGCTGGGCCAGGACATCCTCTGCCTCCATCCCCAGCAGAAGGGACTCCAGCAGTTCCAGCCTCTTGGAACTCATTTAGGATTGTTGCATAAAGTTCAAAAGTCAAACTGCTGATCAGTCTGGGAATACACAAGTCCCTATCCCATTGTGCTGAGATTCAATCATCTTTTTATTATCCTGGAATAGATATAATTACTCTCAATAGTAATTTATTAGAATGAGTAAGACCTGATTTAAGAGAAACAATTCCATTGAATTGTCAGTGCTTTGAGACATTGGTGACATCCACTGTGGACTTCAAGCAGACAAATCAAGGGTTTATGAGATGATCCTGGACCAAATCATAAGTTATAACACACCAGCTGGAATGAACTCCACCAAGATACAGCTCTGTGCCCTGCTGAGCTGCTCCTCCCAGAGCTGCTTTTAAACCAACACACAGAGATTTGGAATTTGGTGCTGCAGGAATGACCTCAGAGTGCAGAACTGCTCCTCCAAGCCCAGGTCCCTCCCTGCAGCCCTCAGGACATGCTCAGGACATGGATTTGTGTCAGGTGAGGGAGGTTTTGGGATGGCTCCCAGCAAAGAACTCTGCCCTGATGCTGGGATTTATCCCTGGGCTCCCAGGGAGCAGCAGGCCCTGCCCAAGCAGCAGCAGAACAGTTCTGTGTCCTGGGGCAACTCAGGGCAAATCCCTGGCTCAGGAGGCTCCAGAGAGCACTCCCAGGCAAATTGCCAAAGTCACACAAATGGAAAAATTTAACAAGCCAGCCCTGAGTTTCTATAAACTTGGAACTGTTGCACACACACCCCTGCCATTGTCCTACCTGTTGACACAACAAACACATCTTTCTTCAGAAGCAGCTACAGAGACTGACCTGTGACTCAACCTCAGCCTCACACTCACTCCTGTGGACTCAGTTCCATTTCAATCCCACAGCCCAATTAACCCTTTTTGGAATTGGATACAATTATTGCAGCAAGTCCCTTACCTAGACCCTATGTCTGTCACTTCAGGAGGGTGGCCTGGGTCAAGAAGCCAAAATTCAGCACGAGAAGATCCAGGATAAAAAGAAGTGAGATCCAGGCAGCTCCTGCCTCATCACACCAGGCACCTGCAGGGTCATTTGTGAACTACAAATACAAGGATTTAAAAACAGAGAGGTTAACCAAGATGCTGGGATGGAGAAGGGATCAGACAAGTTTGGGTTTGGATGAGGGGAGCTCAATCAGAGGATCAGGAGTGAATTCAGTGGTGTCATGAGCAGCAGAGACACGGATGGAACCCAGCCCAGCAGAGATTCTGTGCTAAAAAGAGTCTGTGCCACAGCAGGGACAGCTCAGGAGAGGAGAGGGCTCATTATCCCAATTGCTATTTAAATTAAATGTAAGTACTTGAATGGATAAGTAGGAAGGAATTAAAATACTAAGCTAAACACAATTTAGAAGTTATATTCTTTTTAAACACTGCATTTAATTGCTCTTTTTAAGCCTACACCATTATGGATAGATGAAAAAAGAGGCAGAGGGAGCACCAATAGAAACTCCAGGGGAGATGGAAAGGGGGAGGGAAGGCCTGGCCCATCCAAACCCAGCAGAGGTCCTTTATCAGTCCTGGAGGCAGGAGATGGAAATAGGTGTGAGGGAAGATAAGCAGTGACTCAGGTCCTGAATGTATTTAAAGAACTCCTATTAGTGCTAAGATTAAAAGGCACTCAGAGGTCACCAAACCCGGTGGAAGCAAGATTGGGATGATAAAGGAGGAGGCATTAAGCCCTGGGGAGCTGCACCCCTGCAGGCTCTGCCTGGGACATGCAGGGAAAATCCAAGTGAATGAGGATCAGCACGTCCTGAGTTTGGGTCTGTGGCTCCACAAGCACCAAATTCACCCAGATGGACTTTGAAAAACACCTCTGTCCAGAAGCTGCTTGGAATTTATCACAGACATTTTAATAACAGGTGTTCTCAGCATTCCAGCTGCTGGAGGAGGTTTACAAGCACTTGGGCACACAATGACATTCATGTGAAGAAACAAAAGATTCAGCACAGAGGGAAGTACAGAAGGAGCTGCTCTGAAACCTCCCCTCCCAGCCAGGACCTGGAGCAGCCCTGCCTCAGGTTAAACCCTGCACAAGGGCAAGGAAAGACTCATCAATCCCCACACTTCACTGTGAACATCACAGCTACTGCACAAAAGAATTCAAAAGCACCTTCCAGAGGAACCTCAGGCTTCAGAACCGAGCTGATTTCAGAAACACAGCTGGAGTTTCTACAAAAATTCCACAGCAGCAACCCAGCAACTTTCCAGTGTGATTAAAAGTGGGTTGGAACTGATGGTTTGTAAGGTCCCTTCCAACCCAACCTACTCTGTGATTCCAGGATGATGGAAAGGCAGGGAGCCCCAGGATTCCTCAGATGAGCTCTCACACCACTGCAGCCCTTTACTCCAAGTTAATCAAACCTGCTGCTCATTTCTTGCAGGGCCTTGAAACACTTGACTTGCTCTGACCAGCAATTTTCACAGCAAATAACTGAGTTTGAGCTTCTCCATCCTCTCAGAGCACTGCCCAGGTAAGGCTGTTGGACTCCTGCTTGGCAAGAACTCCACAGGAGCATCACTAATTAAAGGGCTTTTCCTGCTCTGCCAGGCCAGTTAAAAGCTCCAATTTTTCCAGAGCCAGCACAGTGGATTTCTCATCTCTGAGCAGTCATTAGCCCTGCACAAAACAAAGCTGATTAGCAAATGTAAACGTCCAGATAAAAATAGCCAACATCTGTTTAAATTTAGAAATTTATTTTGTTTAATCCACAAGCTTTATATAGCTTTAGTTAAAAAAACAAAAACAAAGAACAGTGAAAACATGACAATATCCAAAGTTCAGGTTCCTCTAAACTTTCAAAGAACACAGCTCTGAAAGTTGCTCAGACCATTCTGAAGAACCGTAACGAGACAAGATTTATGAATGGGGCAACGACAGCTCACAAACAAAATTTATGGAACTGAAGGAATTATTTTTTTTTTTTCTGGGACTGCTGATCATGGAAACTGCCCTTTAAAAAAAGAACATAAAAATACAAATGAAATTCCAGTGTTCCAAATCAACATGTTACATCAATATAAACCCACAGTGTCCTGGTAAACAACATGCTTTCATTTATGTACCACTCTAAATTGCTATTCTTGATTGGCTTTAATGGAGACTATACAGGCAACAGTAGAAAGCATTAAAATAGAGATGTACTTCCTTGAATTCTGCAGTGGTTTTACTCCTGGGCAAGCCTACAAACCACAGAGGTTAGTAGCATCATGTAAGTGATACAAAAGAAGTCAAATGAGACCCTCACAAACTCTGCTCAAGGCTCTGTTGGATTTCAAAGAAATGAGGGAACTGACGGTCATGTTTCAAACCTCCAAAACAAATTCCTACTGCTTCTAAAAAGTCTCACTCTAAATGAAATTATGCTGTCAATGAAAGAATGTCACTAGTACACTGTGGACACCTTTTGTAATGTAAATCCATGCCCTTTGTACATGGTGAACCTCAACCTAGCAATTATTACAACAAATGTTATATTCTAAAGCTCAAACACATTTAGCAATTTTGAAATTGAATTCTGAGTACAAACCAAATAAAATGTACATTATATCAAAGGGTTGGCCTAGGAGGGGGGGGACACCTGCGCCTTCCTCATGGACCTCAGGGCCTTCTCCCGCAGGTGCTTTTCTAGGTCATCCAGGTTGTCCTCGGGTTCACTTTCTGTCTCCTTCAAACAAACACAGAGAGTTCCTTCAAACACCCAAGGCCCAGCCAGGCCGAGCCCTCCCAGCACTGAAATCCCCACAGGGAATCACACCCCCCAAATCCCACTGTGGAGTGAGGGCTGCCACAGCACCAGCAGAGCACTGCACACCCACCCTGTTTGCCCACACTGGGCCTTCACAAAGCCCCAAATTCTCACCTTTTTGGGTTCTGTCTCTGCTTCCTGGTCTCCCTGTACTGAGGTGGTGTCTGCTGCAACTACAGCAGCAGCTGCTGCGGCTGCTGCCGCCTTCTCCTTCTTATGCTTTTTGTGTTTCTTGTGCTTTTTATCCTTTTTATGCTTCTTATCCTTCTTTTTCTTCTTCTTCTTGCCACCACCTTCTTGATCTGAATTCTGGAAGAAATAATTCAACAGATGTTACGACTCATCTTCAAGGCTTCAAACTTCTCTGGCAAAGAATGGAAATGCCCCTGAGAAACACCTCAGAAGAAGAGGTGAAGATACCAAACAATCTGTTGGAGTTTGCACATAGGATTCTGAACATAAATAAGTCCCTTTCACTTTGTTGACCATGAAACTCATGAACACTCATGAAAAGGGACAGACTTCTCTCCAGAAGTATGATTTTTCTACAGAACACCGTTTTCTTCCACACTTAGAGATGTTAAGCTTGAAAATTTTATACTAAAAATTGTTTCTAGAAGTTTTTAGCTACGAAGAATGACCCCAAGCAGTTTTCCCCCGTGAATAACCCTGGGGCTGCTCAGCAGCTCAGCCTTCCCCACAAAAGCCTGCCCTAGAAAGAAAGCAGAGCTGCTTTACGAGCAGACAAATACCCTGGCAGGTGATGGGCTCTGAGTTGGGCTCTTGGCCTTTTTTGCAGGTGACCAGTTTGCAGAAGGAGAGCGAGAGCGGGCAGGAGAGGCAGGGCCTTGGTGCTTTTTGGGAGCTGTCTCAGGTGAGCCTGACGCAGACCGGGACGAGGACACGCGCCGGGGGCTGGGGGTGGAAGCCCTGGGGAACACAAGAGTCACAGTCAGAGGTGAGACACAAACAAGGCAATGGCAACACGAGAGCCAAATGAACACCTGTGCTTTAACTTGGTCAAGCTGCACTTAGAAGATTTAAATTGATTTTAATTGCTTTGCTGATGTGATAAAAAAAGGCAAAACAATCCAATTGCAGAGTGGATCCATAATGCAGAGGGATAATGCAGGCTGAAACAACCCTGCTGCTGCTCAGAACTGCTTGCTGCCTTTCTGGTTTAACTAAGTTATAATCACATTAAAAGTCAAGAGAACAGCAATGCTATTTAATTATGCAAGGCCTTCCACTCGGTTACATTTCCCTTCTGAAAAAATTCATAAATCAGCACCGCGTTTTTCACCGTCTGCTCAGAAAAGCAGCATCTCACTAAAGGCAAAAATATTTACAATTTTAGCAGTTTATCATGAATGGCCACTTATGGAATTATTTCTGAGCTAGTGAAAAGTGCTGGCCCCTTTCCACAGTTAGGTTTAAAGACAAAGTCAGGTTTTCTTTAAAGCCAGCAATTAAAGGGAAGGATGTGGGGACACCTCCTGGCAGCATTCCAGGGTGTTACAAAGAGGACGGAGAGGGGCTTTCCATGCAGGCAGCACCAGGGGCAATGGCTTCCCACTGCCAGAGGGCAGGGTTAGATGGAATATTGGGAATATTCTTCCCTCTGAGGGTGGTGAGGCCCTGGCACAGGGTGCCCAGAGAAGCTGTGGCTGCCTCTGGAAGTGTCCAAGGCCAGGCTGGACAGGGCTGGGAGCAGCCTGGGACAGTGGAAGGTGTCACTGGATGGGCTTCAAGGTCCCTTTCCACCCAAACCATTTTGGTATTCTACAATTCCTTAACTACTTTCACTGCATTACAACTGAACAACCACCCCTCATCAAACCCAAAGCAGACAAGACAGGTTCTTTTACTTTGTTTTCTTGGGTTCTGGCGTTCTGGACACCCTCCTGATGGGCCTGGTGCTGGGCGAGGGTGACTGTCTCCTCTGCGGCGACGCCGACGCTCCCCGGCGCGGCGGCGGAGGGCTGGAGGAGGGGTGGGAAGCTCGAGGCCTTGGTGAAGGTGAATGCCTTTTGTTTTGTGGTGGAGAACGTGTTTCCCTGTTGGATCTGCTGGGAGGAGACCCCTTCCTGTGCTTGGAAGATACGGAAGGGGAGCGCCGTTTAGCAGTAGGGGAGCTCCTCTGCTTCGGCGGTGGGGAGTGGGAGACTCTGCGCTTGGACTGGGGGGAAGGGGAGGCCCTTCTTTTGGGAGGGGGAGGAGGAGAAGCTGTTCTCCTCTTGGGAGGGGGAGATGGGGAATATCGCCTCTGGATCGGGGGGGAGTATCTCCGTGGAGAGGGAGAACGTCTGCGCGGGGGTGGTGATGGAGACCTGCAAAGAGAACAAATGTTCAGGGGCCACCCAGGCATGGCAATCGGTCAGCAGTGCCCTGCAGTGCACCCAAAGAGGGGGAAAAGGACTCTAAGAGTCCTTTAAACGTCTCAAAATTTAAACTTTAGAAGTTCTAATAGTTTAAAATAAAACTCTTTATAAAAGTCGTTATCCAGAAAGGTTGTGGTTGCCCCATCCCTGGAAGTGTCCAAGGCCAGGCTGGACAAGGAGCAACCTGGGCTAGTGGAAGGTGTCCCTGCCCATGGAAGGAGGCACTGGATGATTTTTAAGGTCCCTCCCGACCCAAACCACCCCACAGTTCTGTGATTTGGTTCTGTGATTCCAACTCAGGATTCGCAGCACCAACCCAATGACACCCAGGCCATGCACCCACCACCCCCAACCTCACCAGCACAACACAGCCCTGCTCCCAGGTTCCCAGCAAGGAGCCGGGAGCAGGGCCCATTCCCCACGCCCAGAGCAGCAGGTGATGTGTGCGGTACCTGCGGCGAGGCGGGCTCGGGGAGCGGCGGCGCCGGGGCGGGGGCGCCGGGGAAGGGGAGCGGCGCCGGCGCGCGGGGGGCGGCGAGGGGCTCCTCCTCCTCCTGCTGCAGGAAACAGGGACTGATCAGGGAGCTGCCAGCTGAGCCACGAGCTGCTCTGTGCTCTGCTCTCACTGCACAACATCTGCTCCTTCATGCACCTTAAAATGGAATTCTACTGGGAGAACTGATGGAAAGAAATGGACTTAAATTTTCTGTAGAGTGTGAAACCATGAGTGTCTGACTGTGACCCTGAGCCACCACAGGTGATGACTGTGACCCTGAACCTCCACAGGTGTCTGACTGTGACCCTGAGCCACCACAGGTGTCTGACTGTGACCCTGAGCCACCACAGGTGTCTGACTGTGACCCTGAGCCACCACAGGTGTCTGACTGTGACCCTGAGCCACCACAGGTGTCTGACTGTGACCCTGAGCCACCACAGGTGTCTGACTGTGACCCTGAGCCACCACAGGTGTCTGACTGTGACCCTGAGCCACCACAGGTGTCTGTCTGTGACCCTGAGGCCTCCACAGGTGTCTGTCTGTGACCCTGAGCCACCACGGGTCTGACTGTGACCCTGAGCCACCACATCAGCCAGGACACAATTCCACATCTGCACAACCTGATCCATCACCACCTTGAAGCCAAAGACCAAATGTTGGAACGTGTGATGGATCATGTGCTGACTTTGCCTTGGGTGGGGGTAATTTTCTTCACAGCATGAAACTGTGCTCCATCTGAAATCCAAAATTATTTATTTCTTGAAATGCAGTGGAAAAAAACCAGAGCAGTTGCTAAACCACAGCTCTCTGGATTAAAATTGTTCACCAAATGAGCAATTTTCTGCTTTGCAGGGTTTATAACAGACTTCTGGAAGTGGGAATTTTAATCCAACATGTACTTGCATAGCATTTTGAAGGAGAGGAATACTGGTAAAGTGAAATATTCCTTTTTTTAAAAAAAGCAATTAAGATAAAATGAGTAGATAAGGGGAAAATGAGAGCAATTAAAAAGCAAAGCAGCTCATTTACATGAAGTGAGATTTGATTTCAAATATCTGGGTATTGTTCTCCAAGGCAATGAGACACACTTTTATAGATAAGAGTTTGCTCCAAAATACAATGTTCTTTTATGATCCAAAAAAACCCCCAGCCTTCAAATGTACTAACTGTCCTAATTAAACATGTATTTATGCAACAGGCAGTACGTGAATTCAGTGTGTTGCAAAACAAGATCAAAGCCTTTGAATCCCAACCTGTTTTCCATAGAAATGTTTGACAGGATCCATAATTAGGAAGGTCTGCATCGGTAAGGGAGTCATCCCTACCTCCTACATCACGATGTGTGCTGTGAGTATCTGCTAGCTAGGGCTTAATTATACCCTGCTCAAGGGTCATTACATCCAATTAATAAACCCATCAAGCTTCCTGCACCTTCCTATATTGCTAGATCAACACAGAGCAGAAAGTGTTACAAATACAAAAGTCACTGCTGTTTTACTAATTGTCTTCTTCCAGTAGTTCCAAGTATCTCATGAACTAAGGAATGAGAGTTTTGAAAACTCCAATGGTCTCTGACCCAGAAGATCAAGATTTTAATTGCTTGTTGCAAGTGTGCAGGAGGGTTTGAGTCAGTGGCAGCAGGAATCCAACACTGCTCACCCAAAGCTGGGTGTCTGAAATCAGGAACCTGAGGAACACAAGTGTTCAGCTGTTTTCAGGCACCAGTAGATGTAACAACATCAAAGTTACTGATGTCACAGGCTGATATGAATTAATAAGGACACAGAGCAGGTGCTGCTCCTTCTCTTTTTGCCAGTGGAATGGTCCCAGGTCCAACACACGAAGCAGCACATCAGCCTGAATTTCCCTCACAGTGACTGTGCAAGTCTAAAGGACAAAGGATGGCAAATGCTTATCCATGCCAAAATAAATGACAGCCTGCTTAAGAGATGAATTTCTAACCAACCTTTTCATCACTGGTGATTGCCACCTCTTTTCCATCTGCATCCTGAGAGCAGTGGAGGGAAAACAAAACAAAACAGATCTATCTGCCACGGATCTGAGGCAAAAATGAACACTATCAAAGGTCACAGCAATTTTTACCAAATGAATGCAATGGCAAAGAAATCTTGAAAGACGACTGGGCAGAGTGGGCATGACTCGATGTGTGTTTGGTGAGAGTTGCAGAGATAGACATTAAGGAACAGAAGGGATGAGTTAAGCTGAAGCAGTTACCGAGGGGAGGATTCCTTCTGGCGCTTGCGGGGCGAGGGCGAGGGGCTGCGCGAGTGCGAGTGCCGGCGGCGCCGGCCCACCTCCCCGTTTTTCACGTTCGACCTCTTGGGCCTCTCCTCTTCTGAGGAAGATGAAGAACCAGAATCTGCAAATGTAGAAGAATCACTCTGTGGAAAATGATCCTTGTGACCCTGGTCACTAACAGGGTAGTGCTGCAGTTCAAGGTAATCTCCTCTCCCGCAAAACGAGAACCCGAAATTTAAAAGCTGATTAACTAAAGGTGCTGGCTGAACTAAAGTGATAAATAAATCTATCAGAGATGGGAAATAAATTTTATGTCCCCATAAAATTTAGCTAGATAGATAAAAGGTGAACTGCAGTTGCTTTTTGAAACTATGTGGACAAAAATATCCAGGTGAATTTACAGATTTCAAGCCTAGAAGGGTCCAAAGTAAGGACAGATGAAGTAATCCACAGCACACAATACTTGTGCATAATGTTAAGAGTTTAGAAGCATGACTTTTAAAGATGCAAACCCATTAACAAAAGATGTAATAACCCTTAAAAGTCATACTTTTGTTCTTCCTGAGCAATAATTACAGTGACCTCATTATGAGTGGCAAATCTGTAATTAAGTTTACAATAGCACTGCAGAGCACAGAGCAAATAGTTTTAATCTGTATTTGAACTTAACTACTTCCTGCAAAAGTAAACTACAACCCAATTTTCGGGAATTTCTGTGCTCCATACCAGATGAAGACTGTTGATTTTGCCTCCTGTACTGGCGCCTCTGTTGGACAGAATCTGCTGCAGCCATTTTGCCTCCTTTGTCTTCTTCTGAAAGGACACACAAGGACAGGACACTTAAACCAAGGATACAGATTTGCCTTATGCAGGTAGAAACAAAGTTATGGACAGAACACCATCAAGTATGGGCTTTTCCCCACTCAAATCTTAGGATGAGGTAAGGCTTGAATGCACTTTGGCTGAACTTATGCTCTGAGCAATCTTGGATAGAATGAAGCAGTAGAGTGCTCATCTTCAGAGTTCTGAAAACTCTTGCTTTCAATGCCAGGCTTCCAGGAGGGCTCAGCAGTTCACTGCCCGAGTACTTCTGACTGAAAACCCCACCCAGGAGCAGAGCTGAGAAACCAGAGCCGTACCTGATTCCGACAATTCTGCTTTCCTGGGCTTGGGTGCTGGTGAAGGAGATTCTCTTTTCTCAGTACTCTTATGCTTGGGTGCTACGAGACAAAACAAAACAGCTCAGCTGCAGTTCACACCGTCCCTTCCACCCCTACAAAACACACACGTGCTCTTTGAGGGAACAGAAGCGCCAGGTGGAGCCTCACCTGAAGCCCTGCTGGGCGAG
Source organism: Cettia cetti (assembly GCA_013401135.1). Classification (NCBI taxonomy): domain Eukaryota; kingdom Metazoa; phylum Chordata; class Aves; order Passeriformes; family Sylviidae; genus Cettia; species Cettia cetti. Next base: position 71 of record VZUI01091522.1, on the reverse strand, counting down.
GCGGAGCCGCGGCTCTTGCGGGCGCGGTTGGACTGCTGGGGGCTGGGCGAGCGGCGGGGCTTGGGCGGGGG
>VZUI01091517.1:0-146204 GCA_013401135.1 Cettia cetti | reverse complement strand
CCGGCGGGGGCTGCCCCGCGTGACGTCACGGGCCGGGCGGCGGGAGCGGCGCGCCGGGCTCGGGATGGAGGCGGGGGAGCGGCGGGCCCTGCCCGCCCTGCGGGGCCCGGGGCTCTGCGGCCGCAGCCCGGGCGGGAGGGGAGCCCCGGCCTCAGCCTCGCGTGTCTGTGTTTCTCCCCGCTCCCGTTTAGGAGTGGAAGTTACTTTGGCAGCGCAGTCAGGACACTGGCTGTTTGGGTCAATTTGTTTTGGTTCCTGTTCTCCGGCACGCTCGCTGTTGTGTGTGCTTCCAGCGCTTGTGCCGCTGTACAGATGGAGAGCGGGGAATGTGTAACAAGGAGGAATGAAGTCAGGAGCGGTGGAAGTATGACAGCCAAGAGGGAGAACTGATAAATCCTAGAAGAGGCTTGAAAGGGAAAAGTTGGGTCGAGTGGGAGCTTAACAAGTGGAAGCAGGAAGTTTGTGAATGAAATGTGAAAGGACTTGAACAGTTTGAAATGGGAGGGGTTTGAGGAAACTGAGTTTGTGCGGAGGAAGCGTTAGAAACGGAAGCAAAGGAGAGAGATAGGTTGCCTGTATGTTCTCTCTAGAAATAAACACATCCTTAGACCCAGCTGCAAAGGCCTGATTAGGATTTTCAGCCTGCAGTTACACCGTTAGTAAGTCTTTAAGTGACATCTCCATCTTAATTTTCAAGTCATTTTCTCATCATTGTTGCTTTCCCTACCACCACGCGATTTATTCTGTTCCTGGGAGAGTTTAAATTCCTTACTTGCTCTTCTGGCTTTTTACCGAAGTCTGTGTTGTGCCCTTGTTGCAGGAGTGACTTTTCATAGCGTCTAACAAGATGCAGGAAAGAGGACCAATGGTTGCTGGAGCTTTCCTTGCTATTACTGGTAAAAAGGAAGTAAATGCAGTGATGAATACTGTAATTTTAGCTTTTCCCAGTGACCATTGCAATTGGATGTAATCCATAAACACACTTTCTCTCTGTAGAGCCTATGTATTGTAACGGCCTTTCATTTTGTATCAGGACAAATATAATAGTAAGGTCATATTTAATTTTGATAAGTAAATTTATAAATGTATGGAGGTTACTAGGCATGTTTAGCATTTAAGAAGAAGTGATGGTAAATAAATAACTTTCTCCATAGCTGTGGTGATTCTCCTTATGAAAAGAATAGTTATGGCAAACCAGTGGGTTTGTTCTATGGCAGTGCTGAATCCTGCTAAACATCATTTGCATACTTTGGGCCACTTAAATGGACTGGTATTTAATTGCTGGAGGAAGCTATATAGCATTTGTAAAGCCAGTGGTTTAAGTCTTATGCATTGAACATCTCATTTTTCCACTTCTGTTCACCTTCCAGTGTTCTTGGGTTACAAAGTCCTTTTCGAGATGATAGGAGTGATAGACATTATACTGGAATATAGAGGTGTGGAGTCTGAGAATGGTTTGGATTGGAAGGGAGCTTAAAATTCATTTGGTTCTTACTATATAAACTCTCCTAATGTATTACAGAGGTTTTCTCAATTTCTGCATTAACAGTGTGTGCTTTTCACTACCTTCAGTGTGTGGAATATCAATGTTTCTATTTTACTTGCTGAACTAGACAAATGGTTTTATGTCAGGATTAATATGTAATAAACTGCAGTAAATACAGAGAGTTTGTTTGGCAAACTCCTGATAAATACATCATTCTGTGTTGTTACTTTTTTGTTTCATGTGCCAGACAGTACTGACAATATTTCCATTAGCTTTCTACAAACATTATTTTCCTTAGCACTTTAAGGGTAACCATCAAAACCAGTATAGTTACTAAATTATTTGAGCTTGACTTAAACAAGTTGTGGTTCAGTAGTAATCATGGTAGCTCTACTTACCCAGACAAACATTATTTGACTGTTTTAGGCTTACTTGGTTTTGTTTTAGAAATACTTTGTCATTAAAAAAAAAAAGTTTATTTTTTTCTTTTCCGGCTGCAGATCAGTGCGGAATTATAAGGAGGTGGGATGAAACAGAATAGAAGAATAAGAGTTTATTATAGGATCTTAAACAGGTATTCCCTACAAAAAAAAAAGGAAAGGGTGTAGTGTTTTAAAAGGTTACTCATGTGCAAGTTAGATGTGGTGGGTAGAGAAATTAGTTGTATTGTTGGAAAACAGAACCCCATGGAAAGCCAAAATTATATTAACAGTTCCAGGCAAGATCATCAGGTTCAAATTCTGTTGTAGTGAAAAGGCTGCTTTCAGCTTGCAACATGAACTTTGATAATTTTAGGCCTCATTAATGCTCTTGGCTAGGGAAAGAGGCAGAAGTCAGAAGCTCTGCTTTGGAGAGGTGTGTTCCCCTTGGTTCAAACCTGTCTCCCAAAACTTCTTTCTGAGGTTATTTGTGTGAAATTCATCTCTTGAAATCAGTGTCTAACATATACATCTGATCTGGTTTTAGGATGATTTCTCTCCAGAGTTTATATTTGAATGGAATTGTGCTCCTTCCCAGTAGAAGATGGTGATCCTAATGTATGATCATGGAGAAGGGGCTAAGTTCAGTAGAAGTGTTACCTTCCAAATCATCTCAGGTTACAGCTGTAAAAGTGGTGGTCAAAGAGCCCGAAACAAAGCAAACCCAAAGAGGGAAGCGAGTGGGATTTGTGCTTGTCCATGCAGGTAAGATGTGGGAGCAGAACAGCTGCAATGGAAGTAATGCATATTTTGATATCAAACTAGGTACCAATAAAAAATTTATAGTGGACTACTAGTGTGCTAATAATGTGACATTAACTCCCTGTGCAAGTCTCGGAATGGAGAGTTTGAAATTAAGTGTTTCACTGAAAACTCTTAATTAAAATGTAGCCATTTGGGTGTTCTGGATGGCATTTTTGTTCTGCTTGACAAAAAAAAACCCCTAAATTTAAATGACTATAAAATGTCATATTCTGCAGCTGTTGGCTAAGCTTGGCAAACCTGCAAAATGAGGGAGATATTTCATCTGCTTCTTTATCTATGGAAGGATCAAACACAGTAGTTTCATTACTGATGGTTTCTTGTCTAGCTTGTCCATGAGGACAGTCCAGCCAAGACCTTCTGAAATCTCCTTGGGCTGTTTGTTGCAGAACTCTTTTTACCCTTCTGATGTTTTTTTATTCCAAGTCTATTTTTTTAAATCTTGTTCATGTTTAAGTCAGTTACTGTTTATTCTTTCCACATGTATTGAAGGGCTCCTCTGCTCAGATCTGATACAAAAATAATGTGTTATGTGTGGCTTGCTCAGAAATTCTTCTCTCATAGGTTCTTTATTAAATACTATGAATCATGAAGTTAACAATGCTTGTATCTGGGTGTATATGTGTTTTGAGCATCTGTGTGAGTACATGAGATGAAATAGAGGGAAGTGGCCTGGTCAAGCCTAAAATATTTGAAAATCCAACATGTTACTAGCTTTATAAAATCATTAAGGTTAAAGAAAAACAACCCCATACCTCAAATAATTTATTCTGAGTTGATGTTTGATGACCCTTCTATTTTAAGGGCGAATGAAATTGCTCAATATAGTGTCCTTTACTGGGTCACTTTGGTATTTGTTTTAAAGCTTATTTTATTAGGATCTCTCAAAACTAATATTTCTGAAGGTGAGCAAAGGGAAGTTGAGATAAATACAAGCATGTACAAAACCTGGTAAAACAGAAGTAGATTTTAAATGTAAGTGTGCCACTCTTGTTTTTCTGGTGCTGCATTTAGTTGAATCATGGCACTGATAAATTTTTCAGCTGTGGAAGTAGGGGCAGTGGCTTCAAAATAGGCCAGAGTGGTTCAATACAGCAGGATAAAGACTGAAAATAAGAAAAAGGTGAAAAATATGTATGATCTTCCTTTCAAGGAACTCCTTGTTCTAAGTCAGGAGTAACAAGGTCTAAAAATGTAGCAAAAACATGAGAAAATGAACAGGATGGTAATTGTGTCAAAAAGAAAATCAGTTTGAGGTAAAACTGAGGGTTTTGCCAAATAATGGACAGTAAAGAAAAAAGCTATGCTGGAAATCCTCCAAGAATGAATGAAACTGGAATCTCTTGGAACGTTTTAATAGGAAGAGAATGATGCTGATATTTATACCTGCATGCTTCTGGGTATATCATCTGTATCCTGTATTTTACTGAGTGTGTTTGATTCTGTGTTGGAATGCATGAAGTTGTCAATCATTGGTAGAAAAAGGAAATGCCAGAATAAGAAATGCTCTATCTGCCTGTGTCTAAAATCTTTGTGAACTCCAGGCTGGACTTTGCCAGGTACTTTAATCTATTTTCCTTTTGCTTCAATTGCAGGTGCAGGTTATCATTCCGAATCCAAAGCTAAAGAGTACAAGCATGTGTGCAAAAGAGCCTGCCAGAAGGTATGTCACCAGCTCCACAGTCCTGCTCTGAGTACACAAGGAATGTCTGGACTTAACTGCTCAGGCTCTGTGTGTTTGTAGAGGGAAAACAGAGCAGAAACAGTTAACATGATACAGAGACAGGACGTGGCTGTGAGATGCAGCAACATTCTCATCAGTGCTGGCAAACAGCAGACACCCAAGGAACAGTGAGAGAGCAGGAGAAGGTCACAGTGGTGCCTACAAGGAGTATTCCTGCAGCTTCCTGTGCTTCTGCAGGCTTTCTGGAGCTAAATATGGTGTCTGTGTGTTGGTTTCTTCCATGTCCACTCTTTGGAGTTTATTTAAATTCTAGTATCCAAGTTGCTCTGTGAACACAGGGGATTCTAGAATTATTTTCTTCTTGGTAGCTCTTACCCTCTTAATAGGAAGGGAGGTAGAAACAGAAAAAACAAAACAAAAAAAATATCGAAGTTGGAAGGGAGAAATGGCAAGATGTTAACTTCCATTGAAATTAATATGTTTTCATCTCTTCCAAGAGCTTTGCTTTGGAACAGGGAAGTCCTGTCTTTTAAGTGTTGAATGAGTAGCTGGAAGACCTCTCTGTAAGTTTTTTAATGTCTTTTGCTTTCTCCAGGGAAAAGGAGCTTGGCAGGACTTTTAGAAGAGTCTCAGCATTGGTCTCTGATAATTATCACTTTGTGTTACAGTTTGTTGCTCAATCCTAATACCAATCTAATTTTGCAACGAGAGGCCTCACAAATCATCCAAACTTAACACTGGCTTTGTTAGCCTTGGTGAAAGTCATTTTCCAGCTAGTTATGAGAGGTCTGCTGTTGAATTCAAGTCCAATTTGAGATTCTTTGTAGCTACTCTGAAGTGAGTAGCCAACATCAATAACTTCTGTGAAGAGCAATTAATTTTGGTTTCTCTTGCAGCCAGAGTTGTTTTCTGGGTTTCCCTGCTTGACTGTAAGGTCTTGTTCAGTATGGATCTAATAAATACCATTGGGCTCTACAAGTTCCTTGTTGTGTGTGTATATAATTTGAAGGTAACATTATCTTACTTGATTTGTGTTTGCTTTTAGATGAGGTTGTGAAATTCTCTTCCATTTTATGGTAATTGCTATGTGTGGTACTAGAAATTTTTGTTGAATCTTGGAAGGAAAAGTTGAAACTTGTTGACTGAAACATTTGGTGCTTGAGGACATCAAGTATAAGAAGTTATTTTAATATAAATTTGACTATGCAGAAATCTGCTACTAAAGGCAGTGTCACAGTAATAAAACCATACTTTCAGATCTGCCCTCACATGGTTCATACTGATTTTGTCCAGTGCCTCTTGTTCTTACACCCTCTTACATTTTAAACTAATTTGATAAAGATTTTATTTGATACAGGACTAGGAAAATGTAGGGCTCAGTCACAGAATAATATAATTTCCTTATCAGCTAAAACTTCTGTTTTACAGGCAATTGAAAAGCTACAGGCTGGTGCTCTTGCAACAGATGCAGTGACTGCAGCACTTATAGAATTAGAGGTATGAATTTCTTACCAGTAGTAAATATGTCTCTTGGGTAAATCTTGCCTGACCTTTCTGTAGGGGGCTATTAAATGGGAAATCTCAGTGAATTTTTGGTTTTGTGCTATATTGATTTTATGTTTTGCTGTTCCACTGTATTTTGGTATAAATGTGTTTAAGTACTTTATAAAAATGCAAATTGAATAGAAGTTTTCTAGTTGGTGCAGTTTGGTTATCATCTTAGCTATGCCTTATCAGGTAGTCAATCTTTAGGAACAAATGCAATGATTAAAGACTTATTGAACACTTTGTAAAGGAACTTTATTTCTGACTTGCTGAGCTACAGACAGATTGTTCTGGCTCTGCTTCTTAGAGAGGGGAAAATATCCTACTGGTTCTGATTATTATGACAAAATATGTGCAGAGGAATAGGGCAAGTAATACTTTTATTTCAAAACAGTACTTGTTAATTAAGATAGAACATCTTGATGAGCAGCTGCTAGTGAGGTTTTTGGAAAAGTGTCTTTTTGGAGTGATGAGATTTTTATAGCATCTGCCTTCAGTGAAGGTCCCCATGAAATAATGTAGAAGTGAGTAAAGCTAAACATTTCTGGGAGGTAAATGAGGCAGTTTGGTCATTGTTCCAGATCCACTAATCCCTCCTGACAGTCATGATGGAAACAGGTATTCCTCTTCTCCTGTAAGTAGTAATTGCTTCTTCCTCTCCAACTTTATTAGTAGAAAAAAGGAAGGCAAGGTAAGCGTTGTGCTGTAAAAATAATTTCCTGCACTTGGAATTTATGGTAGTATTCCAGGAGGATTAGCAGTGCCTTTGCTTACCCAGATGTTGGCAAAGTGTTCATTAATGTACTTGCTGGGGTTAGCGTAAGGCAGGCAGTAAGTGCAGCCTTCAGGATGTGTTAGACATGCTGACTGGGAGCCAAGGCTTCAGTCACACTGTGAACTTGGCAAGTGCCTGTGCTTCCAGCACTCCTGTGGGTCTCACAGAGCTGTTCAAATATGCTTTCATGTGTTATCTCACACATGAGAGTATAGCTGGCAGAAAGCAGCGGGTGTCTTTCTAATGGAATTAATTACGGTGCACTTCCCTCAGCTCGCTGAGCCTGCTCTCTGTGGCTGCTCTCTGCTCCACGAGACTGCTTTCTGTGTCAGCTTCCTCCTCAGTGCAAAACAAAATGAAAAATCTACTTTGGGTTGTGATTTTTATCGTGTTCCTGAGCTACAGAGGAAAATGTATTTTGAGAAGCTTAACCAAACTGTTATAGATCTCTTTGCAGCTGTGTCTGGGGTAAATATTTTATGTTTTTGTTATCCCCAAGAGACTTATCTTCTGCTTTAGTACTGATCCCCAAGAGACTTATCTTACTACTTTAGTTAAATATTCTGAAGTAGCTTCTGTAGAACAAGTTATGGCTTTAAGATGAAATAAAAAAGTTTTTTTCCAATGACTCCAATCAGAAACCTTTTTCTCCTTATCTGTCTTGCTAGTACTGTGCTGATGCCTGCCACCATTCCACTCTCTGGTTCTGCAATTGTCTTAGGTAGTATTTTTATGTGTTCTGTTCCACAAAACCTCTTTTTTCCCCTGGTTTTAAGATAAAATGTTACTTTGTTCTGCTTGTACTGCAGTCATTAATGGAATTATTTGCTTTAATTTATTCATTAAGTGATTTAGATAATCTCTTAATTGACGGTTCTATCTGTTATGGGAATAGGGAGTTCTGGGTTTGGGATTTGGGTTTTTAGTAGATTTAAGTAGTCAGCTATGCAGTTGCATTGAGGAAAAGTCAAATTTATACCTAAACCAGAAAATGGTGTGGTTTGCAATGGCAGTTTTTTGTATCTGGTATGGGAAACTCCCAAGTGTTAGACTATCAGCTTCCAAAATATGCAAAGGTTTGTATCTACTCACACCTCCTTCTGAACAGCACCTCCAGGCATCTCTGTCATTTCTGGAGCTGCATCTTCTGATTTACCATTGGTGGTTTTTCTGTTGCTCAATGGAAAACAAATTGCATGTGGCAAGTCAACAAATTAGAACAGTTTTTCTCATTAATTGCATGATTTTACGAGTAAAAATACAGGTTTGTGTTGACGGTCTCTCCAGTGAGCTGTCATTCCCTTTTGTTTATGCTTTAGCATAAACATAATCTGCTTTAGCATTTGAAGTTGGCAAATACTTAACAAAAATCTGTGTGAAACTGTTTGTTTTCTTGTTTCCCTGTAACACAAATGAGGACGTAGAACAAGAAAAGATTGTTTTAAATAACAGATTTCATTGTAAAGTATACTGACTGTAACTTCTTGATCTTTTGGTTTCTGTAGGACACATTGCTATGAGTCTAGCTGAAATATTTAATCACTTTTACAGTTCTCTCAGACTTTTAATGCTGTATTCCAAACATTTGCAGTCTTTGCAAGCCACAATTACCTTTTCGTGGAAATCTCCCCAAAGATGAATATTTTTCCTCAGTTCCACTCAATTACAGAACTCCTGTTACACAGGATTACAGCTCATCCAAGAGGCATCACTTCAAAGACTTGTTGAGGCACAAGAGTTGCTCTTGATCTTTTATGAGCAAGCTGACAGTTTGCTTGTGGTATGCTGTCTGTGTTTTATTTTTTCAGGCTAAGTGCAGAAAGAACAGCCTTTCTTTGTTAGAATGCAACTCAAGTGAAATGATGTTCTGTGAATATGATAATAATGCTAATAGTTAGCTAGAGGAAGAGGTGGATTTCTTTTGCAAAGGAACAAGACTGACACAGAATATTGTTAAAACAGCTGGGCTGGTGTTCATAAGCATCTGCTGTATTTGATAAGGTCATTAAGGCAGGTATGTTTTCTGATTTAAGATCTCTGGCATTGCAGAGAAACAACTGCAGGTGTTACCTCTGTCAGCCTTTGGTAATAAAATGGTCTGGACAAGGTATTTCATAAGACCATTGTTTACTCCGTTAATTTCTGCAAAGACATTGTTGCACTACTGTTAATTTTTGCACTCTTGCTATCAGCCACCACATGATGCCTGGATTTTTCTTGAAACTCCATGAAATTATTAAACTGGGGTCTTTTTGTGGGGAGAGAGGACCCCATACAGCCCACTGAAAACATGCTGTTTTCAGCAAAACCACATGTTGAATTGCATTTATGTCTGGCTGTGAGAAAATTATGCAATTTCAAGCTTTTCTTTGACTATAGGGCACTTAATGAATTCTACTGATCAAGTACTAGAGACAGGAATATATAGTGATTGTAAAGAGTGATAAAGATTTCAAATAGTTTCTAAGTTTAGTGTAATCCTTTATTAATATGTATGTAAATTACTTGTTTCTTTATTTGACTTTAGAGCATTCTTTATGAACCTCATTTAAACTGGGAGTTAATATGACTGATGGGGAAGCAGGTGTCACAGTTTGGGTTCCAATCTCCTTCCTACTGAAATCCTTCAGTTTATTTTGCATGTTATTATTGTTGGTCAATGCAAAGAATAATTTTGACTTGTTATACTCAAGTTGTGTGTTTCCGTGGTTGTCAGCAAAATTTTGCAGTGAAAGCACCTTTTTCTTGATGAACTGTTTTTTTCTCTCCTTTTTTAAATTTTAAAAATTATTTTCCTAGTAATTAAGACTTCTGAATGTACAGTCTTAGTCGCAAGGATTTCTCTTTCAAGCAGAAGCATCCTTGTTATATTAAGGCAGTCACCATAGATGAACTTCTAATGGGTAAAGAAGTGGAAGTTGTTAATTCTAGATAAAAGCAGTACTATGATGTTTTGCTGCAGTGACTGACAGTAATTTATGATAATAGTGTTGTCTGAAAACATTTTTTGCTCGTGTAATTGAAAGGGATGTGACTCATCCTTGTAGACTATTGATTGTCATGAAATTCTCACAGAAAAAGAACTTTTTAAAATTACAGTATGTGGAAAGAAGTGCCTGTAGCCTTTGAATTTGTTTTAGAAGTTACAAATAAGCCATGGCCAAAACTGTAACAAAGATGGATGGAATGTTCTTTTGTGTTCATTGAAAACCAAGTATTTTAACTATATTGCCTAGGTGTGTTACAGAGCTGAGGAAGATCTTCAAGCATTCCAACTCTGACCACAACTGGAAATTTCAGGATGCCTATATTTGTTACCAGAACATTTATAAATACATTTTGAAGTAAAAAGGATTCTAAAAGTAAAAATGATACCCTCAGAAGCTTGAGGGTTTTTGCAAGATGGGAAACTTGGGAAAACAAAACTCTTATTTCAGGTCTTAAAGCTTTCTCACTTTCTTTGCTACAGATTTACATGGTAAGTTAGAGATACTTTGTGGAATAATTGCTTGGAAGTCTAGTGTTTTTCAGGTAATTGGAGAGTTACACTTTGTTAAAATGCTCTGAATAACCATTTGTCTTCTCTCTCTTCTTACTGTTCTATGATAGCAAGGCTTGCTGTTAACATGCAAAGCTCAGGCTTGGTTTGCTTACTTGTCTTTTTCATTTTCCTTAAAAACACAAAGGCTGATTGCTGCTTGTGGATTTAAATAAAGGTATATTCCTGAAGATATCTTTTTCTCTTTTCCTGGACACATGCTTTGGTTGGGTTCTTCCCCATTTTATGGTATTCAGGTCTTCAAGTGCTGCATTTTTCTGTCTGAGGGTTTAAGAGGCTTTCACATAGGTTAGTTTGTTTCTTCCCTCTTTAAAGGCATTCATGCTTCTGTTTAAATGTTTCTGCATTCCTTGAAAGTTTTGAATTTTCATTTCAAAATACACCTTAATGTTCATACATTATATTCCTCCAGTTGCATATCAGACTTTTGAAATCTTTTGGTCAGACTTTGCAGAGATGCATGTTTTCAAAAGGAGATTGTATTTGTGTGTCTGTACCTATTCATAGAAGTAGGTGTGAATGTCTTGTTTCCATTTTATTAATAAAGGTTTTCCCCTACCTTGTTTCAAAGGCTTTTATCTCACCTCAGAGACAGTCAAGTAGATATCAAAAATTCCAGGGGTTCACACCCAGTTTCTCTAAAGCTGCTTTCAGATTGCCTTTCAGATATGTGAAGTTAAATAAACCCTCTTCCTCTTAGGAATTCTGAGACTATTTTCTTAATTGAATGTCATCTGATTCTACAGATAAGTGAAACTCCACAAAAATTTTGAACAGATGCTTGGAATTTGGTCTTTATTTCTTTTTACTGGAGAAGTAACTCATGTTACTGTTAAGATTCCTTCTGAGTCCTAATATGAGAGTGGCCCCACCAAAGTGACATCTGCAATTTGCTGAGGAGTTTCTATTAATCAAAAATTCTGTAGTATTCTGATAAATAGGGAGAAATAGGTGGTGTTCCCTTTGTCTTTAGATCCTTTGAGTAATTTAGCTCTTGGTGCATCCCTGAGGTTGTGCCAGGGAAGGTGCTCTGCCATAGCACGTAGCACATACAGATCCTTAAAATGAACTCTCTATCCTGTATTTTTTCCCTGCCCTCTTTTGATCATTACCTTTACCAGATGGTAGAGACCTTTGTGCCTTGAGTGCAGAGGGATTCTGGACAATGTTAGCAGGACCCTTTTTCTGCTGGGTCCTTCTTATTCCCTTTATTTGGCCATCTACTCTTAAGATAACAGCTGTCTCTGCTTTGTGGCAGTGGCAAGTCTGTGGAGCAGAGCTTTTCCTCTGTACTAATTCTTGTGAGTACAATGCACTGAGTGAATGTGTTTGGAACAGAACATGAGAGATTTGTCTGCAGACTCACAGGTCTTTGCACTCTGGTTCCCCAAGGGCAGAGGACTTGGACAGTACTAGGAGCAAGCATTGTTCATCTTAAGCATTCCTGGTTTTACTGTGTCTTGTAAGTGTCTTCCACTGTTTGCTTTTAGTTCCTTCCACCACTTCTCTGCTCCCTTTTTTCCTAAACATCACTGACTTAATTTTCTTCATATTTATAGAGCCTGGGGAGCAATGAAGCCAGTTTAGCCAGTGGCTTCTCTGAGTCTTCTGCCTTTTCAAGGCCATAATCTGCTTCTAAACATATTTTCCCCCATCCATCCCCTTTGTACAGAAAACTATTTGTGCACTGTAAACTGTAAATGTTTCATTATCCTAAAATCTTTTCAAATTTACTCATTTGTTGGGAGGCGTAGCTATAAAAATGAACAACAAAATGAATATACACAGTGAATTGGAAGAAGTGTTGTGGTGTGGAATAGAATATGGGATAAAACAGGATAAAATCTTGTGCTGCTTTAGAAGTAAAAAGCAGAAAATGAAGGCCACTTTCATGATTATGTATTAGTCAGGGACCTTGTATTCATGATTGAGATAGTGTTTTGGTGACTCAAACACTGAGAACTCACTGCATGTCTCTAAATTTGAATCAATATCTTGCACAACAGATTTTGTATTTACTCACTACTTGCTCATTTGATATTTAATAAAAGCTAACTAAGCTTTCTGTGTGCTCACTTCTTATTTCCTTAAATTCATTGCAAATTAGTACGTTCAAAACCCATCCAGTTAATTTTAAATGCAAGACAGAACCTTGAGCTTTTTCTAGTAATTTGTTTCCTGATTCAGCTTTTATTACTCATCAGTGAAATGAGATGTCATACTTCTACAGTGCATATTCACACTTGGTCTAAACAAACATTGTTCTTTGTCATATCAGGGTGTTACACTGTTGTAATTTAAACATAGGAAACTCTGAAAACATGCAAGATCTCTCTGAAACTGGATTTAGCTATTAGCTCTCTTTGTCCTATATTCCTTGCATCTAGAAGAGGGGATTGTATTGAGCTGGCAGTGAGATGCTGAACTGTGCTACTTTGAAATTTTGTGGTTTTAAAGTCATGGGGAAGCTCTGATGAAATGAAAGGGTGAAAATGGAATTTAGTTCTAGCATGCAGAACTTTCTCTTTGACAACCTTGGGTTTGTTGAAAGCCACAGGAGATGTTGACAAAAAAAGAGTTAGGTTTATGATGTTGTTAAAATGTTGTTCCATAGTTTCTGTGAAATAAGTATTGGTTTTAGTCAAGAGCCTTCCAGACCACAGTCCTTGTGCTAACAGATGAATGGGACTTGTACAAAGTGAATTGTTAGTGATGCCAGTTCTTCATTTCTGCACGTGGAGCTGCAGTCATGGGCTTAGAATGTTCAGAAAAAGGACAGTTCTGTTCTTGTATAGTGTCATACTTGGTCTCAAAGGTAGACTCAAAGGGGGTCTGTGCAGTGATTATAAGATGTTAAATGTTACTTGAATGGGTTAAAGGACTGAGGGAAGTGTGTACTTTGGGGGAGGGAGAGATTTTGTATTGCAAAATTTTTGGGTGTTTGGTTTTTATATTAATGCATTATTACATTTGAGATGTATTTCCCCTACAGATGTGAAAGCTGCCTATTGTAGTAATTTTAGATGCTCTGTTCAAATTGCCCTTGTTTTTGTTGTGAAAGATTAAACTACTAAACTGTGAAAATGCACTGCACCAAGATGAGTGTCATCAGATCAGTTCTACAGAGGTTTTGATCTAGTCTGTTATGGATGTGGCCTTATAGTGTTTCATTCTTATTTTTAGGATTCTCCTTTTACAAATGCAGGATTGGGATCTAACCTAAACCTTCTGGGTGAGATAGAATGTGATGCCAGTATAATGGATGGAAAGTCATTGAATTTTGGAGCAGTTGGAGCACTGAGTGGTATGTTAATTATATATTACAAGGCTAACTACTGATTTAAGTACAAAGATCAATTTTTTTTTTCCTGCTGTTTTGAAAGGGAGAAACACTGAAAATTCTGCTGTGTTTATACAAATTCTGCTCCTTTAAAAAAGGGGGAGGCATTCCTGCCCCCTGAAATGCTGGTTTGTGTTAATTTCTTTGTATAACATTTTGTCTTATTAGTTCACTGATAATCTTTTGATGTAGCACAATTGTGTGATACCACACAGTATTCACAGTGGGACTCAGTTTGCTCAGATGAATTTGAGGAACAATAATTTCATAGTAAAATTAAGTTGTTAAAAAATATTACAAGTATTTAAATTAGGCTTTTTCTTTGTTTTTGTGCTCAGGCATTTATTTGCATATGGGACTTATTTAATATGAGAACTAATGTGTTTCTCTCTTTTGTCTAGTTTTAGCTTTCAGTATAAAACAAATAAAAAATCCCAAACAAGGATTGTTGAGGTTTCATTCTAAGTACATGACCAGCCTTAGCTGTTACTATTGAATAGCTTTTCTGACAAGATTTCAAGCTTTGTTCTTTATCCTAGAGTAGTTCTAAACTGTGGTAATAACTTCCTCATGTAGCTATAAATCTAAAATAAATAGTAAAATGAAGTGTTTCAAGCCTTGTTTGTTACAAAATCTGTCAATCCAACCATGGGGAAGGAGGAAGCTGAGAGTGAGAGACTGAATCCTGTAATTTCTCTTCTGGCCAGATAGATCCAAGTGAAAATTCCACCTAGAAAAAGAAATGCTTATAAACATCTTTGACCCTTAGATATAGTAGATTTTACATGAGATTTCTGTGATAGGAGATCACTCCTCATATTTCATTATGTTTTGTTCTTTCTTAAAAAAAAATGTGGGGCAGGTGTTGCCTAGAAGTTTTTGTCACTACTAACAGCATGTGAAGGGAAAACTGGAAAAGTTGTTACTACGTTGAAACATAAGGTGTCTCTTAATGACTTGACAAACCCTTGGAAATTAAAGGAAGCTGAGTTCCACTGCCAAAATGAACACTGTAGTGCTATGAGGAAAAAATATTTTAATGTTTTTTGTCCCATTTTTTGCTAATTTTTCTTTTTTAGGAATCAAGAATCCAGTTTCGGTTGCAAATAGATTGTTGTGTGAAGGGCAGAAGGGGAAACTCTCTGCTGGCAGAATTCCACCTTGGTAATTGCTTTGTTCTGCTTGACTTTTCTTTGGTCTCTGCTGCGTGGATGCAATATTTGAAGGTTTTATCTCACCCAGGAAGGGCTGGTGCTGTTTTACATAGCAGTGATAGTGTGCCTTTAAAAAGAAGATAAGCTTTGTTCTCTGATCTTGGAACTTCTTATGCACTCAGTGGAAGGAAGTATTAGATATAGATGGCAGCATCATTTTGTGATAGTTTCTGTCTGTCTGATTATTTCCAGTTGTCATACTTCATTCTTATGTTTGATACTGTAGCCTTTTGAAAAATCCCCAAAACCATCAAGATTAAAGGGAAATTTTATTGCTTTTGCCTCTGTCTACCTTTAATGAAAAGCAACTTAATAAGTATAGAAAAAACCCCTATTTTATTGCCTTTGTGGCTTTGTAGAAATGTGCAGTGTTTAGTACCTTCCTCTTATTTTAAAGATAAATTTAATAATATTTACAACAAAAATGAAAACAAGTGAAACAAGTTTACAACATTTACGACAAATGAAACGAGTCCCTCATTGAGATGGATATAAAACTTAGATTGAAGAGGTAAGTATTGAACACGGAATAATTTCAAATGTTGTTGCCTCACTTTGGAAAGAATCCAAAAAATGTGTCAGAATTGATTGTTCTCAAAACCATCTCATTTTCATTAGCAGTTTAAATTGACAGGTAGAGAACATGAATAATTCTTTCATATTAATTGACTGCTATCATCAGTTGTCATACCTTTAGCAGAACTTGCTGCCCTCTGCCAGCTAGTGGTCAGTATTTGTAGAAGTATTAAACCAGCATTTATGTAGTTCTAAAAAAATTACTAGATTCAAAAATTTTACTTTCCTTACTGTAATGTCCTGTAAAATTAGCCAAGTAGCCTATGGCTGGATGGTGCAGCATTCCAATTTAAACAGTGAGGATTTCAGTATCCCATCATGTGCAAAAAGGTTTATAGATCAAAACCAGCCACCCTGATATCAAACCATCAATGGACAGATTTTACATTTTAAACACTTTTCTTTAAGGGATAAAGAACAGTGTCATTTGTGGAGAGGTTTACTAAAGAATAGGAACTTTAATTTCAATAGTTGTTAGCTGCTCATTTCTTCAGCTGTCAGAAAAAATGAGGCTTTGCTGAGGTACATTAGAATGTGAAATGAGTGTGAAATGTGGGTTTTTTTGGTGTTCCATAAGTAGTACTGAAGTCAGCTAGAGGAGCAAGCACTTGGGATTTTATGCTTGTATCATCAGTTAATTATTGTAAGGAAGAGCACTTGGGTATTTTGCTGTGACTTTATGAACTAGTTTATGATGCTATTATTTGAAAAATATTGAGTGGAAAAGGAACTATATCCTCTTGCCCTCCAAGGGCAAGACTAAATCTTTTGAGGACTAAGCAAGGCTAGCAGATGCTTTTGAAGACAGGGTAGCTCAGATCTTCAGGTGAGAGATGAAACTTTGGAACCAACACGTGCAGTTCAGTGTGCAAATGTTGTGCACCTGGAGTTCCTGATAAGTACTTTCATTTCCCTTATTCCCCCCTCTGGATTTTGAATGCACATCTTATTAAGGCAAGTTTTTAGCCTGGAAACAGTCTATACTAGTGGGATATGAAGGGTTATGCTCTGGGCTTGCTGTGGTGGATGCTTCTGTACACACAGTGGCAAGGTCAGAATGATAAAGTTCATGTACATTGAAGGTGATGGTATGGAGGGTTCATGCCTTGCCTTTCTGGCTGGGGTTGGCATGGCATTGTTTTGGGGCTGAAATATATTCTTGCCCAAGCTGGGACTACTTAGAGTCAAATGACAAGAGATGAACCATATTTTGGCATTTTTAGGAAGTGTCAGGATTCTAGTAAGTGATTTTTAATTGTAAGGATACGTGATTTTCATTTTGATTCTCACTGGCACATAGTGTATTGGGGAATCTTCCAGATATTGCTTAACCTAAGAACCTGCTTAAAGAAACCTGTGGTAGAGACTGTTTCTATAGCATGATCTAAGCTACCTTAATGTTTTCTGCCATATGACCAAATAGGAAAAATTCAGGAGCTGTGAGGTTAGTAGAAGTGGCATTAGGGAGTTTTTTTTACTATAAAAGAACAAGTGGGGACAGTTTGCTTGGCCTTTTTACCCTTGTGCAGCATACATTTTCCTAGTGGCAGTTCAAAACCAATTCAAAGTGGTATATTTCTGATTTTCAGTAGAAGACATTCCAATGAGTTTGGATTAAGTTATTCAGGGATGGGAAGCTTATTGGGAAGGAGGGATCAAGTGTCTGAACTGATAGATCTAATGTGCTGTAAATTGCTGTGCAGAGTGTGTCCTTCTAGCTCAATCTCTTGTGTTATTTAAAACATAGAATTCCACTATCCAAACAGAATTTTAAAAGTTTAGAGAAACCCTGAATGCACGGTGCACTTGTTGAAACCTCTAAGGTCCCAACATCTTTCTGTCACACTTTATTCAGCTTGGTGTTGTCAGGATTTTCCCTGATGCAGGAACAGAAAATACTTGTAAATATTGCATAATCCCATGGAAGATACCCCTGTTCCCTGTATAACTTTTACAAAAGAAAGGTCTTTTGTAATTGCATGGTTACAGACTGGATGAACCTTTGGAAGCAGTCTTTGATCCCAGAGTAGTGGATTAGATATTTTGTAGTAATAAACTTGAGGATTTTCTGTTTCCTACTATGAAACCTTGACCTAAGGAAAAAGGCTTCTTTATATCTGACTGCTCTTAAATGTATGTTGGTAAGCTTTGCAGGACAGCACAAGTGCACCTAAATGTCTTCTTTCTTAGTACTGACATCAAGTCCATGTTCATATCCCTTTCTCAACAATAACTGCATGGGAAAGAATTCCTTCTTGGGTTCCCCCCTGCTTTGGATATACAGGGATTTGTAATTGCTTTGCAACTTTACAATATTTTGTGTAGGTTACAAACACTGTCTAACTGGTGGGCCAGTGAGTAGTCATGAAAGCTCCCAGAGCAAATGAAGACTTGCACCACCTTTTATTTTCCCTCTGTATTTCTGCAGAACAGTTTCTTCTTTGCAACACTGATTTCAGAGTGATTGCTTTATTTTATGATAAAATGTTGCAAAGTGTATTTATTACAATCTGGATCACCTTGAGCATGAAGCAAAACTTTTGACACTTCTGTTTGCCTTGGAGCAGCCTGTTTCCCCACAGCCCATATTAAATGGCCCTATTTGGAGTATTCAGCACCAGCATAATCATGTTCTTGGAGAAAATTGCTTAAAAAGACCATTTTAGAGGCCTTTACTTGTGTTTTCTATTAATATGGCCTAGTGTGCCTGGAACTGGGAAGCACATCTGAGCACCACCTCCTTGCTGGGAGAGTGTTTTCATCTTCTGTGTTCTGAGCCTCTAAGAACTACAGAGTACTCTGTCTCATATATTTGCAAGAAAGATCTTTACATCCTGTTTGTGCAGACCCAACTTTCAGAGTAGCAAAGAATAAACTCATTCGTCCTTTGTGTATGTGTATTTGTTTTTCCCCTCCCTTTGGAAAACTATTCTGAATTAGCTTGAAGGCTTTTGAAACTTGGGGTGGTTTTGACTGCTTTCTATAGTGCACTGGCTTTATTCCCTTTTCCCTCTCCCCCAGTAAATCAGGCTTGGTGATAGTTTTGTTTTTGTGTACAGACAACAAAGCTCTGAGATCCTGATGCTGTTTGTCTTGTAAACAGTTTATTTTAACTTTTCTGTGATTGTGGTGTCCTTTAAAGATCTAAACTGAACAGTTTAAAAAAGGTGGATGATCTCTGTGCTGATACAGAGCCTCAATTAGTTTTTTGTTCTAACTAATTTAATGACTCTTTGGGACTAAAACTGTGTGTGTTATAGGAAGGAAAGGAATCTAGAAATTAAGGACAGAAATGTGAACAAACTGGAAGTCACATCACATCAGTTAGGAGACACTCTTGGGTGCTTTTTTGCATTCTTCATAAATGCTAGTGACATTTTCTGTTTCTAAGTATTAAAAAGGCAGTTGTGAAACTGCTTGTAAAAGACAAGTTTCTGACTAACCTGTGCTTGAGTTACCATATATCAAACTCCCAATGTTGAGTTTGATGCTTTTCCCACTTAACTTTTCTCTCTGTGTAAATTATTTTATTGAAAAGGAAGTGCTTATTTACCTCCCAAAAATGTATTGTTTGATAAAGACCAAGCCCACCTTCTTTTAGACAGTGAAGAACACTGCTAAATTAGGTTTGGCTACAGTTTGTATACCTTCATGTTAATATTGAAAGTTTTGTGTGTTATGTGTCAGTGCCAGGTTGTTTCTTGAGCACTGGCTTACCTAACAGTAGGTGTTTGAGTTCTGCCAAAGTACCCAATAACTTAACCTACAGTATCTTGCACTGTGAACAATTCTTACCTGGAGCTGCACTAACAATGGTAAGAAATATGCATTTAACAATTCAAAATCTCATTTAGATCAACCTTATGTAAAGAAAGACTGGGCACACCTCTTGGATTGGTTAAATCATGTAGAAGACAGAAAATACCACCACAAAATACTATATAATGAAAGCTGCATGTGTCAAGAAAACTTCCAGCAGCATTAATGCCAACAAATTTGGTGTATCAATAGTGTTCTCATAAACTGAGAACTGCCTGGCCCCAGGGACTGCTTTGTAGCTGGAATAACTTATTTAAACTCATCTTCATAACTCTGGTATTTCTGTAAAACTTTTTCCAATTTGCTGAAAATTCCTAGTCTTTGCTTCTTGTGCCCATTAGGCAGTTGTGTTATTCTTAACTTCATTGTCCATTTTTGAAATAAGATTGGAAGTAGTTGTCCTTTATTGTATTGCACAGCAACTTTATGAAAGTGTCTCATTTCCAGCTATTGCATACCCTTTTTTTGGCAAGAAGATTCATTTCTTTAAACTTCAATAAGTTTAATTTCTTGAAACAACAGGAGGTTTTCTTTTTCTTCTGTCCCTAAAAGTTCTGTTCGTGTGTATTTTTTGCTCTTGTTTGCTGTCACAGCAGTGTGTACTGTCTCACTATGGTCAAGTGTTCAGTACTGACTAGAAAACAGCTTCTCAGATGGCTGGAGTATTTTTAGAAGAATATTTAAAATTCAGTGGGCTAGTTTCATTTGCAAATGCTTGATAAAACTCTATGAAATAGACCTTAGTCCTTCTAAATAAGGTTAGTTTTTAGCTTGTGTTGTACTTTGAAAATACTTCTTGGTATTCCTTTGGTACTGGCTGGCTTGACTGGAAATACCTTACCATTCTCACCTTCCTCATCCCATATTTTTGGTCTTTGGGATCTTGCTGAGTTGTTACAGAGAGCAAGACTCGAGCCAGCTCTGTCCTGTTTTAGCTGCAGTTGAAAGCTGATGCTGTTTTGTAATGAATTTCAAATTTAATAGCACTTGGTTTTGTCCAGTAATAAATTTAATGTCAGAGCTGCATAATCTTTTAATGGAACTACATAAGGCTGCCAAATGTAATTATAGCAGACAGTCCTGTGAAATATAGACAGCTTATGATTTAAAAATGACCAAACCAAATGGAAAAAAATAATTGCAAGCAAAGGGGGATTTGTTCTATGGTTTTGTTTAAACTCCCTCTTCTGTGTCTCCTAGCTTTTTAGTTGGTGAAGGAGCTTTCAGATGGGCAGTTGATCACGGGATACCAGCATGTCCTCCAGGTATCATGGCTACAAGTGAGTAAACTGGTGGTGTCAGTAGGAAGAACAGGACAGAGTAACTTGAAATGGTGCCTCATCTTTTGAGGTGTGCATCCTTCATTGTTCTTAACATTCAACTAGCTTATGGTGTTATGTAAGGGTTGTTTAAGTTTACTAATTTTCTAATAAGTATCTAAATAGAAAAAATTGTAAACTATTACTCTAGCTGCATTTTAGCAACATCTAATTTAAGTGATTCTGTGATTCTAGGACTGAATCCAGTGATGGACTTTTTTAACCATAACGTAGGCTCTTTAAAAGCTCAGGCTTACAAGTCTCCAAGTGATCCATCTTGGATCCTAACAACACCAACTAGCCATGTATCAAAATTCAGCAGGTGCTAGTTCCTCTGAGATTATGTAATTACACCCATTTCTGGGGCTTTCTCCAGAACTCCAGAACTGCTCTTGTCTAAACAGGCTGTCAAATTAATTTGCCTTTTTTTTCTTTTTTTTTTTCCAACCTAAGGCTTCACTTTACCTAATCTGATAGAATAACCCAATCTGGAAACAGACTTGCATTATACTGTATACTAACCCTAGTTTCTTAGAAAAGCTTCTTGTCTTAAAATAAAATAAGTGATTGTTATACTGATACATCATCTATGAACTAGGCTAAAAATGAGTGTGCTTGCCCATGGAAAGGAGGATGTGGTTCCCTTCCTTCTCTTCTTCAGCCCCCCTCCCATTTGGAAAGGGCCATTACTACCAGTCTGTAGTTTGTAGGTGAGAACATGCCCTGTGTTGCCTGTTGAGCTTATGCAGGAAAAAAACCAGAAGTTTTTACCTCAAGAAGGAGAACACAAGATTAGGAATGTTTATTTTACAGTAAACAGTACTACTACTTCAAATCTCTGACTCATCCCTAGATCAGAAGTTGAAACCCAGAGCTCCCATTAAGCTTTTCATTAGGTCTAAATTTAAATGTAGATAAATACCTAGAAACTGCAGCTCAGAATTGTTGATGCTCAGTGCTGAAGTGTAACCCCTGAAACAGTGGCACTGTTTTATTTGATTGTGCCATTTTTCATATGTATTCATGATGCATTTCATTTTGAACAGAAAGTTTTGATCTCTAGCTCCACATGACTGAAACTTTTGCTCTATCTACTGTCCAAAACAGCATTTGCAGAACAACTGTTGTGCTGAGTTGAGCAGAACACCTTTATTTCTGTGGCTCTAGAAAGACTAAAAACACCTAAAGCTTTGAAGCTTTTTTGAGGGGGGAGGGGGTTTGCCTTTTTTTTTTTTCTTTTTTTTTTTTAGGAAAGTAGTTGCTACTTACATGCAGGAGGTACTTCACCAAGAAGGTGCCTTGACTAATTCTGTTTGCATGCACAGATTTCAATTGTTTCTAGTAGCAGTGTGTTTGTTGTGACAGAGATGATTAGATTGTGACATTAATTGCCAGATGAGACATTTGCTAGCTACAGTGTACCAAAGTCAGAGCAAATCTACACATTACAGTTTAAAAATAGGGATGGCCACTGCTAGTTTGGTTTGCCTAGTCCATACTATGAATTTACATTGGAGAAACATCAGAATAATCCCAACCTGTGTATTTTCAAAATCCTGCTCCAAAAGACCACTAATTGCATTTTGTCTCTGCAGTAAATTCAGCGTACTTCTATTTAGCAAAACAATTTGCATTGAAACAGTTGAAACAGCCAAGACTGACAAGTTGATTTTGCAGTATAGTTAATTTTGTAGTATAGTTATTAATGGTAGTATATCTGAGTTTTTTTCTTGGGAAAAAAAAAAAAAAAAAGGAGTAAACAGAACCCTGAAAAATCAGTTCCAGAAAATCTTACACTGATTCCTGTCCCAGTCCTTAGCAAAGTAAATCTTGTACTTCATTGACCTCTGGTCAGTGGGATTGGAAAATGCCCATTAACAAATTACAAGTGAAAAGAAATTGGAAACTCTCTCACAGGTAACATGTAAGAAGCCAAATTAAATTTATCCAATGTTACCATGAAAAGGAAAATTAAATATGCCTAAGAAACAATCAAAGACAGTGTTGTTTCCAAGCAACCACAAAGAGATCTCGTCTGAAGTGAGCTGTTTTGTTAAATAATGTACCAATCTTCAAAAAAAGGAAGACTTTTTTGATTGTGCTTGCTACCATTGCTGTGGTAAAGTTTGCATGGAGAACTGGGGGTAAATTAACTAGAAATCACATATCTTCTGAATAGCTCTGTAAAACAAAGAACTGAACTAATTGCCAAACAGGAAAATATGTTTAGTAACTTATTTACAAACAACCAAACCGAAATCCCCCCCACAAAAACCTCTAATCCAAATTTAGCCATGTACTTGCAGTACATATTGGCAGGGAGAACTCTGTGCATGTTTTGGCTTCTCTGTGCTGCACATGGAAAATATATTCTTGAGGCTGTCTTGTTCTGTCTCCCTTTCCTTGGACCTGAGATGAGAAGAGTAATGTTCTTGCTGCTGTAAGTAAGGCTGAGGTTTGCATGGATGGAGCTTCCCTGGGATCAGCATCAAAGAAAGGGTGACACTCCATAATTCTCTCAGAACTATCAAAGTATCTGAGCATCAAACTGGAAGCATGATTTAAACCATGTTACCTGTTGAATTCCATCAAGGTTTTGTCAAGGCTCACGTGCTTTGTCTTCTTTGATTTGTCAAGTGTGTGAGGAAATGGGTTTTCTACCATTTGTAGCAACCTGGTGACTTTGCAGTGTACAGAGTGGGTGGTTTTAGAAAAAACCCAAACACCTGAAATGTGATCTGTCTGTATGGCCCACAGTCTGCAAGGAAGCTGAATTTATTAATCCCTGCCCAAACTAGAGCCTGCCAGTACAGACCCCATGTTGGCTTATCCCAGCACTTTGCTGCCCTGTGCTTGAGAGACTGCTTTGAAAGTGTAATCCAAGTGTTAACTGCAGTTTAGGAGTGCTGAATTACTGTACAATGCAGCCTCTTAAAAATGTTTAAAGTACATTTTAAATATGTGGTGTAAATTTGAGGTGCATCCTCAACTGCCAGTATTGGTGCCTGCACTGCTAATAACCAAAACACTTCTATCTGAAATGATCAGTTCAGCCTATAACAGATGCAAATTATCTTTGACAAAGATAACATGATGTAAGACAGCATCTTGCATTTGCTTCAAGGTTAAGCCTTCAGAGGGAAAGAGAAGGAAAGCACCTACTCATGCAGCAAACCTGTAACAATGTGGAAGTGACTGTCAGCACCTCAGTGAATAATAGTGTATAAGAACAAAACTAGCAGCAGTGGATCCACAGAACTCCTTAACTGCAGTTCAAGAGTGGCCACAAATAAGATGCTAAAGGAAGGATGTAAGAACAGAGCAAGTATTTGCTTCTCTTCCCCTATCCTTTATATTATTCCAGACTCTCAATTCCTGACTTGTTAGTGACTCCTGCATACATGGAAAGTAAACAATAACATTTTCTGACATGAAATTTTTGTTTCCTTTTGAACCCATTATAGTTTCCAGCACCTGCAGAAACCTTTACAACTATGAGTTACCTAATTTTCATTATTTTGAGACTTACTGAATAAAAGCTGCTACTTTACTGTCAGAATCCTACTCAGAATCCTCCTTCAGTCAAATTCTTTAATTATCTTGAATAACTTTGTGTCATCAGTAAAATCACATCTTGTTCAACAGACTCAGGGCTGCTATGGGCTGGTTTGAAATCCTACTTGTAACAAACCATTTCTTTACTTGTACTGTGTTACTTTTTCTTTTTTTTTTTTTTTTTTTTTTTTTTTTAAACTGTGTGCATGCAAGGAAATTCCTGTTTATCTTAGGGCTGCTTGGATTCTTTATTGAGGGAGTCTTTTCTGGTTGGGTGTAGTGCAGACTGTGCTGTTTCTAGTGACACCAACCAGCAGTATTGCCTGCCACTCCTCCCAAACCCCAAATCTCACTTCACTCCCAGTTCTCTCATTACTTCATTATTACTGTATTAAGAAAAACATTTGCCATGTTGCTGGAACTGTGCTGTGAATTTCAGGCAGTGGCTCAGGCCATTTTTTTCTTTGTTTTTGAGGGGAGGATGAAAGATTTGGAGAGCATCTCAAGGGTTCTGGTGATTTGATTAGGAAGCTTGGTTAATCTGAATTCCTGATGTAAGTCCTCCCTGGATTTGGAGATAGTATTGTAGGGTCACTTGCTGTTCTGAAATCACAACAGCTGAGTGCAGCCAAGAGAATGGTTGTAAGTTACTCAGGAAAAAGGTTGGGCCAAAGTGTCCAGAAGATACTTGGAATGAAAATCTTCCAGGCTCAGGAAAGGCTGTTTGATGAAAAACAAGATTTCTTGCAGGAAGTAGTAAGAAATGCTATGTCCAGCAGCAATTTACCCCGAGTTTGTGTTATGAAGAACAGATCTATAGAGTAGGGCTCTGAGGGATAGGTTATTTTTTTAATATGCTTTTGCCAAGTGCCTGTTTCCCCCTATTCAAATGTTGCTGTTTCTGTCAAAGTATGTAACATGGAAGCTATCTCTAGTAGTCTTTTAGTCCCAGTACAAGCCTAAATGGTGTTAATTTGTCATTTAAAATAGCTTTGTTAAAAAGAAATTTATTTTCATCTGTCTGTTTTCATTTCTGTCATTTATTTTAGCAACTACTCAACAGAATGCTTCACAAGATCCTTTGAATTCCTGTGGGATAACTAATTTGTTAGTATATTCCTTTTTAATTCTCTTCTCCAATAGTTGCATTCTCTTTTACTATGGAATAGAAAGATAAAATGCAGAAAGCTTCTCCCAGCTGACTCTAAGCACTGTCTGCCAGGGGGTGCTATATGATTGGTCAAAGCTCTATCTCTCCTTCAAAGATCTAAAAATATTCTTGGAATTTTCTTAATTTTTTCAGTTTATAGTTTGATTTTAAACAAGGATTGCTGAACACTTACAGGTTGCATAATGTTTAGTTGCATAATAATTTGTAATGTGTGTGATAGAAAGTTTGTATTTGGTGTTTGTGTTCCCAGCTTGCTGTAACCAGGAAGGTTTGAATATTGTCCTGAACTCGATTTGTCATTTAGTGGTGCTAAAAATTTGTGTTTCCTACCTCTATTTGAAAATATAGTTGTTCACATAGCCATTTTCTAAATTTTCAACCTTGCTGAAAATAAATAAGGGAATAGATGCAGCTTATAAAAGCATGGGGATTTTAAGGAGACATGGACTTCATAATAAAAATGTTTTGCATTAACTTTGGGCAAGAAATTAAGTGTATTCTAATAAACAGCCTGTCATCTGCAGGCTTGTTTAAAGTACACAGGGCTAGAATTAGCAAGTAGATATGTATCAAATGTACCATTTTTAAAAAAAATGAAAAGGTGTCTTAGTGTTTTATTTAGGTCTGTATATACAATTCAGTAATTTCAAGGACTTCATGTATAGGTCAAGTCAGCTTTTCATTTGCCTGTTCTCTCTGAATCATTTCTAATGGGCTATGAAAGCTGATTAAGAAAAGCTTCTGAAGAGCTATTGTAGAATGGGGAATACAGTTGTGTTTCATTTATTTAGTCATTGTGTCATTATCTAATAGAACTGTCAGGATTTTTGATTAAATTATTGCTTGCACATAGTATAATGGTTAAAGGAGTTAAGGGAATGATCAGAGTACAGGAGATGAGTAAATGTTGTGGAGGTTTTTGGCAAACAAGTGGCACACATGAGTCTCTGAACTGACTCAGAGACTAATGATCTCTTCCAGTGACCTCCTTGCTGAAAATTGCTTTCTCATCTCTTTGTTAGGTGGTGATAACAATGAAAAAAGCCTGTAAAAAAGGTATATTTGTCTAGCACTAATAGTTTAGGAGATGAATCTTGTGCTAATTAATTATGTAATGGAGATCTTGTGGCCCTTTCTCATCTGGGTATCCAGGAACATCAGAACCTTTTGGACATCTACAGCAGGCTTAGCTTTGCCCAAGATGAGCCTGTTAGACTTTTCTTCTGCATTTACAGATAAATATCATCAAGTGCATGTTCTGATACCCCATCCAGTAATGCCAGCCTCTCCTGCAGGCGAGTGGTGCTGAGCAGGAGCTGCTCCCACCTGTTCTGTGCTCAGCCTCTGAACCTTCTCCCAGGCAAACCCCTCCACTTGTCTCACCCCTGCCTTGACCAAGAATTTGTTCCACCAGTGCCTCCCTTGGCTGGCACAGTTACACCCCAAAGGCAGAGCACACGTTGGTGCCTTGGGGGCTGGAGGGGAAATGTGCAGGATTAGGAAGGTGTTTCCAGGTCCTTGAAGATTATTTGTTCCAGAAGAGGCACCCCATGCTGCAGGGCAGGGATGTGTGATAAATGCTGTAATTGAGGTTGGATTTATTTATAATACTTTGGTTCTGATGTGCTGCAATTGTCACTCATTAAGTCTTTAGTCTGGATGAGGCCTGAGAATGGTGTTTGAACAAGAACAGTCATTTTGTAAAGCTGTGGGGCTTTTTTCTTTTTTTCCCTCTTCTCCCAGCAGCTCTGAGGCAGTTTATTTATGCCAGTAGGTGCAGAAATGAGGAAGCAGAACAGATGGGCTGCTTGTACTCTGTGGCTCCCAAGACTCAATTCTCAATTCTTCTAAGCATGATGTGGAGTGTACATGCTGTTACTGGGTAGGGTAGTAATTGCCAGGGGTTTTATCTGAAAGTACTTGTTTGAATTACATCTAAACTTTTAAATTCTTGAGCAAAATCAAAGAATGTTTTACTAAATACCTTTCCATAGATTTCAACAACAGTGCCACTGGGCTGTGATCCAAAACCTTTTCAAGCTAAAATTCCATCAGCTCCCTTACCTCTCTTTCTGACTTTCTCCCCAGTCAGTAAACTCTGCTTCTCTTACTTCCCTTCCTCCTTGACCCAGGCAACATCAGGCTGATGTAGCTATATTGCATTTGTTTTAGGAAAACATGCCTGCCTTCATCACTGTGTTGTGACCCTTTCCTTTTCTCAAGCTTGGAATACACTGTCTGGTTGGAGAAGGTGAGAGTGGTTTTTATACTGTCATAAAGGACAAATGAAATTCTGTAGTGTCCTTGCACCATGAAGTTGAGGTTTTGTTTTAGATTTAATGTGATCTATGAACTCAAATTGTTTCTAAGTGTTTTCTTTCTGTCTGTAGTGCTTATTTTCAAAATAAATTTTCTGTTAGTTGTTTTTCCATATTGTGTGTGCATTGTTAACCAAGGGCATTTGAGTCCTGGATTGTATTTTAGTTCATGAAATGTTTTAATTTAATGTTTTAATATGTTCTTTGTCAAGGACCAAACTTAGAGGATGTTTTCAGAAAACTCTTAATTTCATCTTTCATGTGTGTAGTTTGAAGCTCACTTGTGTTGCTCAGTTTCTTTTGTCACTGGTAGAACAAGATGAAGCAATGAGAGTACTGTTCATTTTAATGGCATTTATTGTGGGTTTACATAGATAGAACTTCACAAAGGCAGGAATAAACTGAGGGCAGACAGCCTGTCACTTGCTTTAGTCTTTATTCCCTTATTCTGGGGAGAAAAAAAACCAAATTTAAGATTCAAGTAAGAGTCAAGGCATTTTTTTAAACTGAAGTTGGACCTAAAACTATCAGAGGAAAAAACTGCCAGGTTTTAAGTTGTAACCTGGTCCTTTATTTCATGGTTATTTGGTTACTTTGAAGGTATTAACTGGCTTATCCTGCTAAGAGGAATTGATAATTACTGCTAATAATTATGGCAGTCCTTGCTAAAACAAAATCTTCACCTTTTAGATGAAAGTTAATCCTAATAACTATTCTGAAGTTGAATTTCTCTACTAGGGGATGTCTGACTAGACTGACGTTCCCTCACAGGTATGAAAGGTGTGATGTTTCATGGTAAACTGAACAAAACTGAAGAGTATGAATTAATACCTTATTTATTTAAACCTGAGATTGATCAAATATTGAAGCAGAGGCCCAGAGGAGCTATGAAATCTCCATTGTTGAAAATCTGACAAATCCTTTTAAATTGGATTTGGTTTATTTTTTTGGAGGTTGGACTACACAATCTCCTAATATCCCTTCCAACCTACATCATTAAACCTTGCTAGAAAGCTGTCTTCATCTGTCTGACATGGCCCAAGAGATATATACTTCTTTACTAATAATGACCTTTTTTTCTGCCCTGTATTTCACCACTTTGATTTAACAGTGCATATAAGAAGTTACTGTTATTCAGACTTAAGTCTTCAGGTTTTTTTCTTGTTTTGAAAAGAAAAACAATCTTAAAGCACAGGGTAATCTCTGAAAATTGTTTACTTAGCTAGGGACCGTGGTTTTAAGTGAATGAAACATCTCTCAAGCTTGGAGAATTTTCTGTGTTGTGGAAAAATGGCAGGATAAATATGGTACCAAGGTCTAGGTGGAGTGGAGATGCTGAGAGGCCATGGAGCAGCACTCTGTGCAGCTGGCAGGGCAGCTTGGGGTTAGTCCATGTGTTCTCTGTATGTGATGTGATCTTTGTGCATGTGTTTGAACTGGTGAACATGCAAATACTGCAGAAGGGTTCAGGACACTGCTGACACCCCCTTAGCAAATATTCAGGTTTTGCCTCTTTGTCCTCATTTCAAACATAGAAATGTGTTGTCCTAAGTAGCTGCATTAATCAGTTCTATATAGTAGAATGAATTCCTTTCTTGGTGATGGCAGATTAATATGGGTTTACATTTGTAAAAAAACTGATGTTCATTAGGTTTTTGGAGAGAAATACCAGCTTTCTTACTACTTTTTGAGTTACATACTTGAATAACTGTGTGTACATTAAAGTCAAGTTTTATATACTTAAAAACATGATTAAAAGAGAGTTCACTAGGTGAATTTGACACCTGCATGGAGAAGTTTCAAAGTAAAATGCTCACTGTCTGTGTTCTTTGTGAGAATTGTAAGTGAAAGCTCTGGATTCCATTGGCTCTGCAATATTCAGTTTATTACTAGACTTCATGCAGCTGTTCCAGTCTTCTAAATAATAGTGATGTAGCTATATTCAGAATTCCATTTAAAATGGCATTTTTTGAAGTTTATAGGAAAACCTGTGCTTTTTCATTTCCATTGAATTTGTGACTTACTTGTGTACGTAAAAGATTTAAATTGCTCTGTTCTCTCAATAGCTTGATTTGATGTGGTTAAGCAAGTGGCAAAAGACATTTTCTCCCCACCTCTTTACATTTTACAGGGGATGCTAAAACAGCCTTGGGATGATATTGAGTCAAAACTAATTTAAACTAAATATATCAATATCTGCAATTTGTTCATGAACTGAAACTTCTAAAACAGGAACCTGTCATTTTGGTCTCTTAAGCATAACAATTTTATTTTTTAGTCCACTTTAGAGAGCACTTCCTTTCTGAATGTGAGGCTTAGATGTGGAGAGTAGATGTTTGTCTTCTTGAGACCTAGGTGGTCTTTAGACTGTATTGGATTATGGAGCATAAACTACTGCTAGACTTGTGTGTGGCTTTAAATATATGGGTAAACATACAGATATGTGATTAAGATAATAAAATAGTAGCCTAATTTTATGGCTATCAGAATGAGCTCACATGGTATCTATTTACTTGTCAGCAGTCAAAAACAATTTTAACACAAGCCACTTATGCTGTTCTCTTCTGTGCACTGCTGCTTCTTTGCCAGAGATATTTAGACCACCTTCCATGTGTTCACGCTCTGTTTCTGCCAGATATTTTACTCATCACCATTGCTGAACAATAGTAGAACTTTTTTTAACTTAGGAAAAGATGTGAACATCTTGTACTGAAACTTGAATACTTAATTTTTGGCTTTTTATTGATGCTTTTTGCATCAGTAAAGAAGTGGGGGATGTGTCCTTCAAAATGTCGACTTATCAATATTTGCTTAAAATAAGTAAATTTTACTTAGTTATGTGCTTTTGAACTATTTTTATAGGGTTTAGTTTAGCAGCTTTTAAGAGGAACAAGAGGAAGCTGGAGTTGGCCGAAAAGGTGGAAACAGATCTCATTCAACTAAAGAAAAGAAGACAATCAAATGAAAAGGTTAGCTCTTGTTTCAAATTCTTGTGTCATCCTAAACTTACAGCTGACTGCTAATAAATTTCATGTCTTATATGATAAGACTGATGTAGCCTCAGAAGCCTGTTCTCCTTGTCCATCTTGAAGTTTAGATGATATAATGAAAACTTAGTGCAGTTAAAACTTTCTGCCTTGCTGTTTGAAAACCATACCATCACTTTATATCTTGCTTGTGCTAAGAAAAATATTTTGCTCGTTTTGAACTGGAAATATGACAAATGTAAATACAAACAGATAATTATTTACCAAAACATTTTCTTTAGCTTGGGATCTCTGTCACTGTTTCCCACTTTTTAATGTTTCCTGAGCACACTGCATTGTGGAGCTGGAATTGGTGAAATTTGAAATATCAGGTAGGTAAACATGTGCATCTGTGCATGCATCTGGCATTGACCTGGCCCGTATTACTTGTGCTACAAAACTACCAGGATTCCCTCTGTTCCCCTCATTCTTAGTTTAAATGTGGAGCTTTGGGTACCTATGAATGTCATTCACAATGTTTGTGTTTAATGTTGAATATCAAAACGTAGCTCATTAAGTTAAATGCCTGTGCTTTATTTGGGGCCTGTGGGCCTTCGGATTGGCCATTTCTCTTTGCTTTGCTGAGCTTCTGACCACTGAGTAGTTCCATATGTTGATATAAATGGAGTATCAATCCCAGAGAATTGTTAGCAGGAGTGTATTCTCTGTAGTCTGCAAGTGCAAACAGTGATGAATTAGGCAATTTACATCTGTGTTCTTAGAGAAGATGTCTTCTCTAGCAGGGTGCTAATCTTTTGTTTTTTCGAGGAGCTAAGGCCTGTGAAGAAATTAAGGATGGGGGAGCCCTGGAAGTTAGTTGTTCATTTTGGAACTTCTCCTGTTCTCAGGACTTCAGTTACCCCCTTGTGAACCTGGGAGTGAGGAAGTTTTCCCCTCTAGCTGAGGGAGGAGGGGTCCCTGTGCAGGATTGCTGTTCACGTAATAAGGGACAAGTCAATGCTTGAAACATATGCCAATGCATGAGCTTACCAACCTGCAATTTGAAATTTCAAGGGCTCCAGAGTCCTGTGCAGCTCCTGTGGCAGATTCCCAAAGGCCAGTAGGTAAAGGAGGTGCTCAGACAGAGCTTTTCTCCCTGGTGAGTAATCCATGCTGCTTTTGTCAGCTGTCTGGGCACATCCTGTCCATGGAGCAGGGATGAAAACCAACCCATGCTCTCAGTATGGAATTCTTGTGCAATTATCCTACACAGAGTGTAGGATAATTGCAGCCTTACAGGAAGTAAGGTTTTCAAAGTAGTTTTTCAAAATGAAGTAGAAATGGAAAGTCAAATTCTAAAAGGAAAAAAAAAAGAAGATATCTCCCCAAGCTGGTAGAAAAGGGTCATTTTAGCAAGGATGAGGCATGTGATTTGTTGCCCTAAAACTCAAACTGGTCAAAGCTGTGCTCTCATAAAAGGTTTTAAAATAACTGGTTTAAAACCATTTAAATACTTGAGTAATTAGAAGTTAATCCGCTTGTCAAAGTTATTTTAATTGATAAATTCTTATGTAACTTTATCAGCTGTGCTTCTCTGGAGCTGCAGAGCATTCCTTTCAGCAGGACTTCAGAGCTGTTTTATTGTCTGGTTTGACTCATCCACTTCAACTCTGTGCTGCAGCTGAGCTTGTGTGCCTCTGTTGTCAGTGTTGCAGGTTGTGGGCAGAGCAAGGTAGAAAGGATGTTAACAAAGGGGATGGGATCAAAACTAAGTATTGCAGACCAAAACAGACTGAAATGACTTGGAAGTTTGAGCTACTGATAAATGTCACCAGCTAAAAAGAAAAATACAGGCTTAAAAATTAGTTTTCAATAAAAATGTAATTATACCAACCATAAAAAGAGTGAGGCTGTTTAAATTTGTCAAAGTTTGTATGGAAAAACTTGGCAGTGTAACTTACTAAAGGAGTTTTATTTCCTGATAAATGGAGTTTTCTCTTTGCAGTAGTTTTCATTGTTCACCCAATGTAGGATTTGCAGGGGGAAGATCCATTAATAACTTCACCAAATTTTGAAGGTGTAAAAATTTAGTCTTTTAAGTTGCAGAGTCTTACTGATTTACATAGCTAAGAAGTAATTCACACAGAAAAATTAACTGAACATTCTTATTGGGGGTGACTGTGATGTGTTCATTCACCCAGATACCATTCTCAAATTCTCCCCTCAAGCACCAGTAAATATCAGAAGTAACTATTTGTCTGCTTACTGTTAGTCTGTCTTTTACCAGAGGAAATTGTCATTGAAAATAGCTCAGCAGAGTTTGGCGAGAGGCCCTGATTTTAATTTGTTTTCTGCTATTACAAACTTTTACAAGTGATCTCAGCCTATCTGTAAAAAGTTGTCCTCTTCTTGATTTGAATAAGTGACACTAAGAACCCCCAGTACACATAAGGTTTTTTGAACAGATTAGTGTTTGTAAGTTAGTATTTTATAGTCCAGTTATTTAACTCCATAAAGAACATTATTTGGGTGGAGTTTTATTAAAAGTGGCTTGGTTTTTATCTAGTTTAACAGAGGTACATATGTGTACACCAGTTGGAATTATATGTGTGGAATCAATAGTTCCATGTTCTTCAGTTACTGTATTAAGACTGAACATATTTAGAAAATACTGTTGTCTATGTGCAGGTAATTTTAAGTGTAGCAGTCAGCTATGGCAATCCTAGTGTCTGTCTTACTTAGTCTTGCAGTTTGGGAATTTCCTTAAAAAAGAAATAAATGTTCCATCCCACACTTGTGTTCAAGTGTGATAATAATACCTTAGTTTTCAAAAGTATGCTTCAAAATCCATTCAATATGGGAAAAGAAACATAAATAATTTTCACCCATTTTAGGTAAAGCCAAAACAAAACTTATCTGTGGAAATACAGTATGGAATAATTTCCTTATCTTGCACGTGAATATCAAACAAAATGTCCTTTTTTACACACCAAGCAACTGTTAAACTGAGAATGCTGGGATTGTCTATCAAGCTTTGTATAATTAGATAGTTGGATAATAGCATATAAATGTTAATTGCTTCAATCTGATTAATTTTGTATTTTGTCAGTTATAATCAGAGATGAGATTTAGTGGTAATTACTTTTCATAGCATTTCAAAACTGTTTCCATCTCAGATGGAAAAGGCCCTGTGTGTAGAATCTTTCAGTGGGTAGAGCTCTCCTAATCTGTTAATTGCTTCCTTAGGGGCTTGTAGTGATATATAGTAATAATTTTTTAATTTTTTTTTATGGAGGGGTTTTTAAAAATGCTTGATAGAACTCTGCATTTGTACAGATGAGCATCTTCCTGTTTTGTGTGCATGTTCTTGGCAAAATTTGAGCATTTGGACCATGGTTTAAAAAATTAATTTCCTTTTCTGCTGCAAGGTGCAAATTGAATAATGTGAGGTCTGACTTATAACACTGATTTTGTTGTTTCCATGCAAAATATTAACTACACAATAGATTATATTTAGGTTGCAGTACTACATTGTTAAAACCCCCAAACTGCTTTTGCAGTGATCAAGTATAATTTACTAGCTTAAATCAGATACAGAATTCTGTAACAGATATCACCAGGTTTCCTTTGGAACCTGCAAAATTTTAAAATTTATATAGCTAAATAAATCGATCAATAGAAAGATGAGGACAAGTTAGCTGAATCTTGTTTAGTCCCTGTTGGACATGTATGAAGCTTGGTCTTATTTTAGATTTTGTAAATTATAGTGTTTGTCATAGTTGTTTTAATTGTTCTGACAATAGCTTGACAGGATCCTCTGCTTTTCAACGTTCATATGATTTGAAGAAATGAAATGTGTGACACTGAAAGTCTCAGGAGGTGCAGAGTTGCAGTGACTCCTCAGGCACAAGATGCTTTTCTGTAGGGAGATGTACAGGAAGTTCCTTTGTTAAATTGTGATGAGCCCTTTATTTAGTGCTCCAGAAATCATAGGGTTGCCAATACAGTTCACAGCAGATACTGAGAATGTATTTTTTCTATTGGATGTGGAATCACTGGTTTTCAGTTTGCTGAATAAGGATAAATACAGCATCAATATCAGTGACTTTTTTTTTTTTGATCACAAACCAGCCCGCCTGACACCAAACCTATATTACTGAGAAGAAAAATACAGAATTCCTTTGCTTCAGTGATAGAAATATCTTTCAGAGGGTTGTGTGGGCCAACTCAACCTTCCCTTAGCAATGCTTCCCTTAGAAAAGATTTCCAGCCTCGAAGTTGCCTCATTTAAACTACCTTTGACAGGCTTGATTTTTATATATGTAGTTGTCTATCAATCGAGTTTTTTGTTGTGGGTATAATTTTCTTTATAAAAGGGGGCAGGGGGTAGACAGCAGCACCTGTATCATATTAGTTCTTCTGATAGAGATCATGTTGGGAAGAGCTTTGTCCAGTCAGGTCCTGGAAACCTCCAAGGATGGGAGTCTGCTCCTCCCTTGAGCAGCCTGCTCTGCTGCTTAAGATCTTCTCAATGCTCTGAGCAGTGTTGTTTGAGCTGGGTTAGTATCAGCTCAGGTTGTGTCTGCGAGTCCTGGGAGTTGGAAAATACATTTGCACATGAGATGTTAAAAAAGGGTTCCTTAATTTTCTTTCATCTTTAGAACTTGAAAGGAGCTGGATCTTTTCTTAGTCCCTTTGCTTCCATTGTCAAAACTCCTTTTGTTTCTACTTTTCCTACCCTCCCTGACCCCTAATCCTTCCTTGCTTTATTTTTCAACTTACTCTTCTTCCAAGTGCCAGTTGAAACCATGGATCTCTAACTTTTCACCCCTCTCTGTCTTTTGTTACTCTGCTTTACTTTTGGGATGTCCATCCATTTGTTTTAATATTGAGTATGGTCAGTGTCAGCATCTGAGTGCAGAACATGCCTGGGAAGATCTAGGTGTAGGTTCAGAGAAGAAACTTGCTGTTTCTCTGGGTGAAAGCCAAGGATGAAACTCCTGCCTAGGAATTCCAGTTGCTTGAAAAGTACTGTAGGACATGGCAGTGCTGCAGTGCCCATTTTTCCTTTTGAGACTGACACAGAATTAACCCAAGTGTTTACTCTTAAGTGTGGCCAGAGTACCATCAGCATTGCAGTACTACAAATGGTGCTTGATGGGTGACATAGTATGCCCAAGGAAATTTTAATTGGTGGTGGGAACTTGATAATTTGAAGTTGAGTAGTTAGGTTGTTTTTTTTTTAAATTCCTCCTTCTGAATTCTAGTCCAGAAAGTTCACATTTATATGAAAAAACTTAATAACCTTTGGCATTATTTCACTGGGTAAGTGTACATAAGAGGCTTGTGCAGCAGCAGTGTGCATCCTTGGAGTACATGATGGATTATGGATCAGTTCTGTTTCTGTTTTATTTTCTGTACACTGCATGCTGTGTGTGTGGTGGAGCATGAAGTCTGAGTGCCTTGCCCTGGGTTCTGCAGAGAGGGACTCTAAGCCAAGAGAGGGGAAAGCTGTTCCTTCTCTAAGAGGGACTTAGTGTGGTGTACTAAGGAGTGGAGGAAGGATATAAAGAGATCCTTGTTCCTGGGGGGAGTAAATCTACCTCAGAAGTCATGGAAGTAAGGACACTTTCCTAGTTACCCTCTAGTTACAGGGAGCAAAGAGTAAAATTGCTTCACTCACTAAAGATTCCTGAAGTGGCAAGTCTGGCAGAAAAAATCTGTCCCTGGGGAGATTTTTTTCTTGAGGCTTTTATTTACTGTCTTGCTCAGAGTACCACTATTTTCTCTTTACATGGTAAACAGCTGCTTGGGTTTTTTGGTGGTACTTTGTTGGTTTTTGTTTCTTTTTTTATTTTATTTTTTTTTTTTTACTTGCACATCTTTAAAGATCAGAGCCTGTGAAAATGTTTTCTTGGGCCTTTTAGGAAAGGCCTTTTGATGTGGCATTAGTTGCTGAATCATTTCTTAGTGGACAAGTGGCAACCACTAAGAAAAAATGACTTCTGGCACTTTTGTGAGTAAAAGCAGGTGATCTAAGCATTGCATGAGTTCTGAGATGTTTATTGCCTTCTTATTTTTACCTGTTTATTACAGAAGTTTTATTAAGATCCTGTCTGAGGCAAAACACATTTTGGGAAGATTTATGGCAGTGGGTACAAGTGCATGATAACAAATCCATTTTGTTACTAGACCTCTCACTTGTACACTCCTAAGGAGTGTGTGCTGACTTTAATAAACTATTTTTGCTATTCTTTTTCCTGTTTGTGTGTCTTGCAGGAGAACGACTCAGGAACATTGGATACAGTTGGTGCAGTTGTTGTTGACCAAGAAGGAAATGTTGCTGCTGCTGTCTCCAGTGGAGGTTTAGCACTGAAGCATCCTGGAAGAGTTGGGCAGGTGATCATTGTACTTTTTTTTTTGTTTAGTTGGGAATGATTGTCAAGCAAGAGCTGTGGCAGCAAAATTTTGTTCTCCCTCCCTTCCTGTTAAAGGCTGAAGGCATTTTCACTGTGTTGATGTGCAAATGTTGTTTTTAGTGTCCTCCATCAGTGCAGTGAAAGTTCTGTAGTCAGTTACCTTTTGACAGAGAGATCAGTAGGTTAATTTCTTGGGCTTAAATACCTCCTTAATACCACAAATGGTCTCCTACATACTTATATTCTTAAAATAAGATTTCTCTCACTATTTAGGGAAGCTGTCCTAATTAATTTTTAAATGATCTTGTGAACTGGAGGAAGTGACAAAAATAACAAAAGAACACATCAGGTATTTATGATGTGTTATATAAAATTATGATTGTGTTCATAAATTTATATAAGTTCCATTTATTATTAATGTTAATAATAATATATTTATGATGTCACCTTGTTGTTAGGGAATTTTGAGGTGCATCAGAAATTTTATAGTCCACTGCAATACAGCTTTATTTTTGGTTGACATTTTCCACTGCCCAAAAAAGTGGTTCTCTTTTGAAATGTTTTTAAGTTTTATTTTTTTCTTTGTTTTTTGAATAGCAGAGTGAAAGAGACTTTATATGAACGGAGTTATATTTTACCCTCATTTTCTGTTAAGATAGGCTAAAATAATGTATCTATGACACACTCAGATCTCAAGAATAGTAAAAGGATGT
Organism: Cettia cetti; assembly: GCA_013401135.1. Lineage (NCBI taxonomy): Eukaryota > Metazoa > Chordata > Aves > Passeriformes > Sylviidae > Cettia > Cettia cetti. The sequence continues at coordinate 108,504 of VZUI01091517.1, read as the reverse complement.
AGCAAAATGGAGTGGAATTACAATATGGTTATGATATTCTTATTTGTCTTTTATATTAATACTTAGACTTTTCTTCCATTTCTTTTTTGCTATTGTTGGTTTGAGGTTGTTTTTTGTATTTTCTTTTTTTTTTTAAGGAAAGGAAATAAACCAAAAATGTCATACACTTAAAATTTATGAACAATTCTTTCCTTAGGCAGCTCTTTATGGTTGTGGCTGCTGGGCTGAAAATACAGGAGCTCATAACCCTTATTCCACTGCTGTGAGTACTTCAGGTATTTACTACTTTTATAAATACTTAATGAAGTTGCTATCTTTCTCTTTAAATTAGTTTGCAATTTTAAAATACCAACATAATTTCCAGACTACATTCTAAATTTGTATCATTTATTTACATATATATGTATGTGTGTGTCAGTATTGTCTTTAAATCCATGAATTGATCTCTTGTTGGTTGCTTATATTGTCCTTTTTACTTAATTAGCAACCACAGGAATTTTTTATCCTGTTCTGTATTGCACTGAAAGGACATGCTGTATTTGTTAGGTATTAAGGAACCTGTCCTCCTGTGAAGATGTGCTTATTAATCCAGTATTGTATTAAATGCAGAATACCTCTGGGAGTGGAAGCCTTGTGTAAAGGACTAAGATAATCAGAGGGTCCTTTGGATAGAAAAATGCTACATGCAGTGTATTTTCCTCAAAAATATTTAATTGCCATTTCATATGAGTATTTAAGTGATTTTTTTTTTTTCTTCATCTCTCTTTTCCTTCTGGAAGGACAAAAGGCAGAACCAAAATACTGGGATAAGTGTATCAGAAAATACTCATTCAGCAATTGTGAAAGTGATGTAAGAATTAGATCTGTTCTCTTTGGAAGGCTCAGGGTCCTGGACACACAAAAGTTTTGTGTTCATTTCATGCCTTGCAGAACACAGAAGTCTTAAGTTGAAGTTATGTAGGAGTTTCTTTTACTTTTTTTTTCTTCCCTTAGTATGAACAGCCTCAATCAGAAAAAAAACTTTTAACACTTTTTCATAAGTGCTTATGTCAGGTTGCAAAATTTATGGTATTGCCCAGTGCTCAGAGTTAGCAGCATTCAGTACAGGGAGAGGGGAAGAAAATCTGCAGAGTTCAGACTCAGGTCATGTCAGCCATATCCCATGGGCAGTGCAGAGTTAGGGTCCTGCTGCAGAAGGGGAGCAGGTGACAGGGTGCAGAGTTAAAATTTGATAGAGGCTGAAGTTAATATTCAGGAATATTCTGTGTTGCTTTTATTTCCACTGTATTCACATCTGTCTTGCACTGTTGAAAATTTATGTTGATGTTCACCCTTAAGTTTAATGTCAGTAAAAGCAGATGTCCTTTTGGGTACTTACTCAGGGGATGGTTCTGCTGAACACAGGAGTGTCAGAGGATGTCTTTACTCAAGGGACAACATAATGATTTTAGTTTAATAAATGTTTACTGATGTAACCAAATACATTTAAATGTTTGGGACCATATTAGTTAGTGAGCACAAGTCCAGTGTTAGAGATTGTGGGAAGCTCAAGTGGACAACTTTATTTAGTTCTTTAAAGCTGTTCTTTCCAGAGTCAGCTGGATTTGAAATCTGTGTGAGTACTGACAGGCATCCTGGTGCACTTACAGGAGATCACTAGATTTAATGATGGCCTGAAATAGAATCCTCCTCTCTTTTTGCTGGTACCACTTTTGTATAGTGCTAAATCCTTCAATGTTATACCATTTATAACTGTCACAAAACACACATAGATGGGTATTTGTTTGGTTCAAATCTTCTAGCTTCCATGACATTACCCTGATCCCAGTCCCAGTTAATTGGAGTGGTCTGCTGGCAGGCTGTGAAGTGTGGCCATCTGTTCATTCATGGATTTGAAATTCAGACTAGTGGTGTTTAATTAAACTCTTGTTTCTGTTCATTCATGGATTTGAAATTCAGACTAGTGGTGTTTAATTAAACTCTTGTTTCTGGTTTTCCTTTAAAGTAAGTATGTCTGTGTCTGTGAGAGAGGGAGATAGAAATGTTTACAGGAAGTAAGAACTCTTCTGTAATCAATACCATTCCTTTTTCCATTTCAGAAGCTCATAATGTTTTATTTTATAATGTACTTTATGTTTAGTGCAGTTCTAAAATATATTGATGCCTGACTTTTTGTTTAAAATATGAACATCCAACAATGTGAACCATGAATTTAATTAAGGAGGAAAGGGATGGAAAATTAAGTTGCAAGAAAAGTTGGAAGAATGAAACTTACAGCTTGGCTGGAACACCACATGAGATGAGAATGGGGGTATAAACATCTGCAAATATTCAGGTGAAACTGCCATGGCCAAGGAAGAGAATAATGCATTAAGATATATCATTGTTAAATATTTAGAAAAATTAAGAGACGTCGTTGTTAAATATTTAGAAAATAAGTGTAATGTTGAAACTCTAGAAGATACTTTGCTTTACAAAGCTCAAAATGGACAGTGCTTCTTAATAGAAAATCACCACTGTCCCTTGATGTACGAAAACCCAGACTAGACTGTATTTGTAATAGTGTTTATACCCCCCTCTAGTAGGTTTCCAAACACATTTATTTTTTAAAATCAGCAACAAATACAACTTGCATGGTATGTATACATAAAAATTGGGTACATGCACATTTATGTTTCACTTTACATTCAGACATTTACACCTGTATGTAAATGTATTTAAAATGATTTACATAAGTCTACAATCAGTTTAAATTTCTGTGGTTTTCACGATATAACATTTTATTGTTTTAATTTCACATGTCTATTTATTTTAATTTGCCTTTAGTCACAACTCTGGCACAAATCTAATAGTTTCTACAGGGAATTTTTTTCCATTTTGTGGGGAGAAGGAAAAAAAAGAATAAAATTAAACTGTGGTTGCTGTGGGTATTGAGTCATGTTTAATGTTTATTGTTACATGACTTCAGAGAATAGCTGACTCATCAAATCACATTTGGAATTAAAAAAGAATCTTGAATAAAACATTAAACTCTAATTCCCCTCAAGCTTTATCAAAAGTATCCTCAAAATTATTTCGTATTAATGTGTGTTAAACCAAATAATTTTAGCTGAGTAATTCTTTGGGAAATCAAAGGTTTCTCTTTTGTGCTGGTTTATACTTTTAAACTTCTTTTTAGTGATCGCTGAGAATAGAAGTCTAACTCTTGAGAGTTTGTTATATCAGACTCTATATTCAATCATTAAAAAGGGTGTTCTTTGGCACTAGTTTCATACAAGCAGTTTTGAAGGGTGAGGTTTTTTTGACTCTTTTCACTCCAAACTTTAGAAATTATTCATGTCTTTGGGTCTTGGAAGTGATCAACTAGAGATGGGACAGGTTGGGGAAAACCTTTGGTGTGGGGGAAGGAGAGTTTGGCATAGTAGTTCAAAGTAGGCAAAGTACAAACTCTTGCACATTGAAATCCACGTGGAATGGACACACTGGGTTGAAGCAGAGCTCCAGACAGTTTGGTTCTGTCTCACAGAGGGTGTTTGCAGCTCTCCAGGGCAGAGTACAGGACTGGGAAAAGCACCTCCACTGCGTTATCCAGGCTTCTGGCAATTTGTGATGTTGGGACTTTACAAACTGGAATGTATTTGTTCTAACAAGTCAGGATGACTTCTCAAGATTTCTCATTTCTTTTTGTTCTTAGACTATTTCAGATACTTAAATTTTGCTGGGAATAGCTTTATTCTGTGGCCACCTTTCTAGGAGCATTTTTGGAAAAGTTTTAGTTTAAATGCCACTTAATAACACAGTAAACTTTATTCTTGAATTTTTATTAATTTTGTTCTAAAATCCTCCAGTTGAAGCTTCAATGTCTTTCAGTACCTGCCTCATAAGAAAAAAAAAGCAGGCTGGGGGAAGATGTCACCACACAAGTACTTAAAAGTAATTCCAAGTTCCTGTAGCTTTCTTTCAGTGGTTGTGTATAATTTGAAGACAACTTGGATCTTCTGTTGGCCCTGTGGCTGCTGGGAGGCTTCCTGCTTTTGCCTGTTCAGGAAGGATTTGGTATTAGTTCTTATGCCTTTCAGCAAGTTGTTTCATAAATATTTTTGGCTTTTTTTTTAATCATGTTTTTATGTTGAATGTGCCAAAGGTGGTGGTTCTGAACTTGTTTGGGCATGACTTCAACTTTTTGCACGGTGATTTCATACCTCTAACAGTCACTTGGCCTTGTGTTTAACCACAATGTCTTTGGTTTTATTTTTATTTTTTTGGCTTTTCAAAATTTACTTCAAGGTTTACAAAATACAGGGTATTGTAAAACTCACATTTTATGGTTATAGTTTAACAGGGCCTGGGACAACTGAAATCAAAAGATGGAGACTTTCTAAAAACACAGTGAGGAAAATGGTGAAATTTAAGGGGCCTTAAATCCAAGGTTTATTCTCAGTAACTCTCAGTGTAAAATTCAGTTTCTGTGTAAATGAGTAAAGCCTTTCTGATTTTTTTTTTCCCCATCAATTTTTTGAGACATTTTGATGTATAAAGTCTGAATTATATTAAAACTAATATTTTGGTCAGGTTAAAAATGGTTGTGAGACTTCATTGGCAGCTGAAGGCTAAACATTACAGGAATTTAAGTATCTCAAAACCAGTATTAAAATTCAAGAAATTCAGAGAATTTTGCAGTTGCAGGCACAGCCAAGATACTTGGGCAACCTTAACTGTGACATCTAATAAGTGTGCAAGGGCCATTCCATACAGGAATGATGGTAGAGACAGAGTGAAATGTAAAATGAGATGGATGAGTGTGACCAGCGGCCTTTATTTAGTATAAGCGTAATTAACAGCTAAACTGGGTTCTGGATCAACATAGGAGAAGCCAAATCTGTGGTGATTAAAAGCTTCTCCATGCATATGTGCACACAGACACAAATAAAACAGGCTCCCCTTTAAGCACCCCCAGCACCTCCCCCCAAAAAGAGGCCAGAACCACACTTGTAAGGCTGCTTGGAACTCCTTAGTGGGTGTTTTTTGTTGGCATATGAATGTAAACACAGGAAGATGGGTATTATTTGGAGGGAAAACATTTGTGAACAAAACCCAACCACAGGAGAAACAATAGTCTGGTTTTTTGGCTGTACTTTAAGAAAACATTTCCTATTTTTTCCTCAGCATAAGAAGAATCAAAGCTTTTGTGCATATTCTTCTCATTCAAAATAATATCAAATGTGACACTGAATCTCCTAGCCAGTTGGAATACCCGTGATGATTGTGAATATTCATTCAGTCTCTGTGCCAAAAGTAATACTGCTGGGGTAAGAGACAGGCTGTATCTTTCCTGGGAGATAAATTGAAAAATAGTAATTCTCTTTGGATATACAGAACTTTAACAATAAATATAAAGATAAATATAAAATTACAGTGACAGCTAATGCAGGATGCTTTGAAAATGCAGTCCTAAGTGGAATCTTTGAGTGGAAGTGTAAAGACTGAAAATGATGTCTTGCATTTCTCTCATCTTTACAGCAGCAGGAAATAAAAAGCATACAAAGGATGGGTGTGTTTTGTGTCTAGGTACCAGCCATTGAAGCCAGCAAACCTTTAATATTGCATTTCTGAAGATAGAAGGTCTTGCATTATTTTAAAAAAGCAGAAATTCTGTGACACAAAGCTGCAAAATCTCCAGCTTTTACTAAAATGTATTTGAAGAGAGTATTTGGTACAAGAGAGGCACATAGGTTATCCTAGGGAGATTTAAAATACTACCTAATTTATGATCCCAAAGAAGAAGGAGTAGAGGCTTGAAATACATTGAGCTCATTCAGAAAAATTAAGGATGCTACCAAATAAAATTTGGTTTTAGGGCTGAGCCAGAGTTGTGTTTTATTGAGAAGGTAATAGGGATATCACATTTCTGGAGATAGCAGATTTATTTATGAGGTATAGTTGAGGATACTGTCTGGGAAAGGTCTTTCAGTGATGTCTTGCTCTTCTCCCCTGCACAGAATCTTTTCTTGAATGGAATGAAAATCAGATAGAGAAAACAGCAGTGTTTTAGGAATATGAGTACAAACTGTATTTATTCTGTGTAAATTTCCTTGACAGTTTCTTGTGTTGGTGAATTCACTAAGATCCTAAAAAACCAATAAGATCTCATGACAAAAGCAGTGGCCTCTGTTCTCATAAAGGCATTTTAGAGATTAGATCATAATGCTTTAAAAGCTGTGTTGGATATACATTTGTATATCTAATGCATCTTTCCATGAAGGAAAAATAGCACACTTTGTGTTGTGAAGAATCACAGAATTGTTTAGTTTGAAATGAACCTCTGGAGGTCTAGTCCAGCTCCCTGCTCAAGGAGGTTTCTCTTGTTTTTGAAATTGATTTCAATAAGGGAATTAATATATTTACTTTTCCCTGACTTGTAATGCATAACTTCAGCTTTGTGATTCCTTTTTGTTGAGGGCAGTAGTGGCTGTGTTATGATCCAGTGAGTGAATACCTGGCCAGTGCTGTTTCATAGGATCATGGAATGGTTTGGGTTGGAAGGACCTTAATGGATGAAACCCCTCTGCCCTGGCCAGGGATACCAGTTTGCTCAAAGCTCTATCCAGCCTGGCCTCAAACAATTCCAGGGATGGGGCAGCCACAGTTTCTTTGAGCAACTTGTGCCAGTGAATTACATTTATAATGTGATTATAAGTCCTGCTTCAAACTTGGATGTGTTGTTAGCCCATATATAACACACAAATGCAGCATTGTCTGTCTGGCCTGTCCTTCTGAGTCCACACTCCCAATGCCCAGAGGAAATTCACGTGCAAATCTTGTATCCTGTACAGATTGTTTGAGCTGCACTATGTGAGATGGATGTTATGATACAATTAATCTCTTTGTAGACATATGTATTGTCTCTCAAAAATCAGTCTGGTCCTGTAAGATTTGGGGAATAAGAGGTAATTTAATGTATCACAGATGAGCAGCTGCATATGGAGAAGAGTTATGTCATTGTTACCATGAACCAGAGGGTAGGGTGGAGGAAGAGGAGATGTATCTCCAGACAGATCAGTATTTACCTATGAAGTGAATGTTTCTGTCAAGAGTTCATTCATCCTTTGTGTACAGATGCAGTTGGGAGGCTTCAGTGCTGTAGCATGTGGTGTGTGAACTAACCCAGCACCACCACGAGTCTGGGAGAAGAGAGGAAGGCCCAGGCAGAGATGATTTGTGGGAATGGTGGCGTTGAAACACAGCCCTGCAGTGTTCACAGCTGAGGGGTTTGTCCTCACAGTGATCACAATGGTGGCTTGAGTTGCCTTTGGAAGGCTTGTTGGGAAGCAGAACTGGATGGGTACAATAATCAGAGTGCTTAGTGCCTCTTGAAACTTTAGTTGGGCTTGATGTTATGGGACCTATCAGGCTTGAAGGTGCAGAGGCTTCCTGGGGAAGGCTCAGGGCTCGCTGAGCAGCGCTTTTGGAGCAGTGCCAGCAGCTGTGCAGCTCCTGCTCTGGACACTTGGCCCTGTCCCTGCTGCTGTGCCTTGCCCAAGTCCCTTGAAATAGGTGCAAGGAGAGAAAGTGAATTGGAGATGGTGACAGACTGAACTCCCTTTCTGTGTCTTCTGCACTTTTCTGGGATTGGGAGTAAGTGGTTTTATACCTTTAATTAGCAAACACATGAGCTACTGTTCTTATTTCCTTCCCTGTAAGCTTGATGTGACAAGGGATGTAGTTTGGAGAGGTGTAGTGTTTTTACAGAGATCAGTAGCAGCAAAGCTTCTGAGGAAGGCCTAGGCAAAAGAGGTGGCTTCTTTCTTTACACCTGAACTGAAATGAATCTTTCAAAATGTATTAAATGTAACGAAGAATGCATCCTCTTTAAGGGACCTACATTTTTTCTTCATTCTAGCCTCTCTTGGAGGTACATCTGAAATTCTTTTTTGTTCATAGCAACTCAAACAAGAAGTTTTTGAAAGAAATTATCTGCCATCTACCAGTATTTAGAACTTAAGGATTCATTCATTTGGCATTGTATCTCTCTAACCCCCTTTTTTTTTCTTATCTGTAAAATCGTAGAAAAGCTGAATGAGTTGTTATTTAGAGTGATTTTAGCTAATTTTTCCCATATTAAAAACTTAGAGACATAAGTGTTTTCCTACCTTTCCTTAGAGAACATACTTTAGACACAAGTTTGTCTGCATGTTGAATTTGTCTTTTGTTATCTTTGAAACCTACCCAAATTTACTAAAGTTTCAACCTTTTGGAAAATTTCCATTGCATTTTCTTAGTAGGTAAATCATCTAAGAGTATGCTATCTGCAGCAGGAATGTGCTTCATTGAGCCCTCCAGGATCAATGCTTTAGGAATTGGACAGGACTTTGTCTGCAGGTGTTTTTTCTGGCAGGAGGTCAGTAATATAAAAATTTCCCCTGCCAGTATGAATACAAGATACAGCAGCTGATAAGAGTAAGAAAAGCTAAAAGTTATGTTACTCTAATTTAACACTGTAGTGTATCCTGCTAGACTGCAGCATTTTGTCTTTTGAGAATTATACATTAAAATTTTATTTCAGTGTGTAACTACCTGTATCAGTGTCTTGCCAACTAAATATTTTCATTGTACTGTATTTTGTTTTTTAAAATCGCTGCCTTGCAAGTTTCAGTCAGCTCTTTCTAGAGATCCAGGAAATGACGAGCAGAGCTTACTGAAATACAGGCTTCACTGTGTTTCCATTAGGCATAACTAGAAGTTATCCAGGAAATAAAGCAGAAATAGTAGTTCTTTAACTTGTTAGCTGACACTTTAGAGAGCACTGTTGAACTGAAAATAACATCAAAGCTTAACAGGACAGGAACAACAGGGCCAGGTTCAGACTCTGCTGCGTAGAATAGATGATAAAATACAGATAACCTGTAACTTCTGTCTTCAGCTTCTGAAAAGCAAAGAGTCATACTTTGGCAGTGGAGTAAACTAAGATTAATTTTTCCATTCTTGACTGTGTGTAATGCAAGTTTCCATTCTGCACTCCTTTAAAAGAAGTTCCAGCACTTTGTGTCGAGGTACTGTGTGTTTCATAGCTAGACAGGCTCCTGCAGCCTGTCAAAGCTCCACAAGCCCTCTGCTTGTGGCTCGCAGAAAAGCAAACGAGATTTTCATTTCTCCTTCCATTCAACAGGAGCCTCTTTCATGTCTGAAAATTGGAAACGCGTGTTTTTCAGTGTGCTGCATGGATGTGTGTGTGCCCTCTGGCACACCTGTTTCTAATTTCCTGACTTGAAAGCATCTCCCATCAAAAGAAACAGAAAAAACCCAATTTCTCTCTGACACGCTGCTCGGAGGCCCTCGCTTTGCACAAGGCCTTCCTTTCGTTTGCCATCTTGGGTCCATGGGAGGAACATTATGAGATGCAGAGCATGCCTTGAATGGGATGTTCAGCTTATATTGTGCTGGGTTCTTTCTGCTCTTGTTGTGGTTATTTCAAGAATTAGAAATCTTCTTGAGAAGTCACTGTGCTGAGGAAAAACCCTGGTGGTTCAGTCCTTAGTTTGTTGTATGGAGCTCAAATGAAAGATCCAAGTCTGTAGCATGTTAAGGTTTGTATGACCTGTGAATTGATTACTAGCTACTGTTTTGTAACTAATTATCAGAAAGATTAACATTTAAAAATTATAGCTCAGATTTCTTACCTTTCTTCAAAATTGTTTGCAATGTAAGATAGTGTCTAATATAATAGCTAAAAATTGAAGATATTAACAATCATAAAAAATAAAAATAAAAAACTCACAACCCTTAGTAACTTGGTTGTTATGGAAGTTGTGCATAGACTAACTAGCAAATTACTACTGCTGAAATAGTAACTTGAGGGGACTGCTGATACATCCAGAACAGCTAAATTATAGTAAGATAACAGAAGAAAGAGGGCCTATTAAAAAAAAAAAGGGTTCTAGATCCCTGACTGTTCTTGTGCAAATCTTGTAGTAATCAATGAGCAGTATTTAAATAGGGGGTAAAACTGTATTATTTTTAGTCATTACTCATTTCAGTACTCACAGAAAAGGGAAGTTCTATTTCACTGTTGGTCTGCCTGGCACTTTGAAAGCAGCACTGCATCAAAAACTGCATTGTGGCATGATCCAAGATGTGTCTCTCTGAAAATCAATGTTGATGTTTCTGTATGGTCTTCAAGGGATTTTGTCTATGATCTTCAAGTAATTTTCAGGCAGGAATAAAAGCTTCTGGTTGAAGACAGGTTTTCTGGGATCTCTTAGAGTTTTGTTTGGGTTTGTAGTTTGTTTACAAAATGAAGGTATTGTGACTATTAAGCCTCATTCTTCTTTTCTTCCCTTTTCATAGAAATCTGTTGCCATTTATCCCTGGAGTCTTTAGGACTCTGAATATTCTTTCCCCTTAATGTAGGGGCTAGAAACTTGTGTCAAAATATGTCTGTATGTTTCTGTTTATTTTTCATAGGATCTTAGAGTGGTTTGGGCTGGGAGGGGCCTTGAATATCATCCTGTTCCAACACCCTGTCCTGGGCAGGAACACCTTCCACTAGAACAGGTTGCTTAAAGCCCCATCCAGCTTGGGTGTGAACACTTCCAGGGATGGCACATTAAGAACTTCCCTGGGCAACCAGTTCCAGCATCTCAGCACCCTCACAGTAAAGAATTTCTCCCTAATATCTAATTTAAATCTACCTTCCTTCATTGTAAAGACATTCCCCCTTGTCCTGTTCCTATATGCTCTTGTCTTGCATGCAGCACTGCAGGTGGGCTCTCACTTGATCAGGGCAGAGGGGCAGAATCCCCTCCCTCCCCTGCTGCCCAGGGAGCTTTGGATGCAGCCTGGGATGCAGTTGTTTTTCTGGGCTGTGAGCACGCATTGTTAGGTCATGTTGAGCAGCTTGTCCACCTAAAATTGGAAATCCTCCTCAGGGCTGCTCTCAATCTTTCTCCTCCAGCCTCTGTTTGTGGTTGGGCTTACCCTGGCCCAGGTGCAGCACCTTGCTCTTGGCTGTGTTGAACTCCATGAGTTCACCCCAACCTGCCTGTGCAGGTCCCTGTGGATGGCATCCCTTCCCAAGTCCCCATGTCCCTGTGCTGACAGAGACTGGATAGCACCAGCCCCTGAGGAGCACCACTCATCACTTGTGTCCACCTGGACTTTGTGCCATTGCCACAACTCTCCTGGTGTGGCTGTCCAGCCAGTTCCTTTTCCACCCTGGTTTGCCATCAAATCCACGTCTCTCTAATGCACAGACAAGGGTGTTGTGCAGGACAGTGCCAAGTACTTTGCACAAGTCCAAGTGGATGGCACCAGTTGCTCTTCCCCTACCCCCATCATAGAAGCTCACCAAATTTGTCAGGCATGATTTGTCACAATGCTCTCTGTAAACTCTGTTTTCTGTAGAAGCATTTTTGCCTTTGCCAGTAGCAATCCTAGAGGAAGGCAGTTACTTGTACTTAGCCCTGCAAACATGGACAGCAGCAGTTCCAACAACAGTATTGCTGTCAGTGGAGGAGTTACAAGTAGGCAACATAGTGCTTGCAAAATATTACTCTGTTAGGAAAATAATTTGTTTACTATATGAAACAGTTATTTCAGTGTGAAGTACTAATTTAACCCAGTAAATTTTTCCAGCTAGTTATCTCATTCTTGAATCACTCATGTGTGAAGTCTTAGGGAAGCATTTGTCTGTCATTGCAAAATATTAATCTTTGAAATATAATGAGCTTCAGGTTACTAAAGAAGTCATCATAACTGGGAAAGGATAATAAAGTGATTTACACTCTGTTTACAGGAAAGTTACTCAAATGAATGTATTTGAGAATTTATGTAGAATTGCAAGATTCTTCGTGGGAGTCCCTCTTGGTTTGGTTGTAGTATTATTCAGTGAAAGAAATGCCAAATGTATTAACACTTGCAGTTAAATGTAGTACAATGTGAGATAGTTAAGCAAATGAGCCAGATTTACATTTTCATCAACTTGTGTGCATGATTTGGCAATGTGTTTGAGTAGCTTTCACTGGAGTTACTGTCTTGAGTCATGTTAATACAACTTTTTTGGAAGTTGGCTAATGCTGGCAGTTAGACTCAAGTGACTGAACTATAAATTTGAACCCACAACTTTATATTGTAAGTTATAAATCAGTTCTGATTGCTCTAGTAATGTATACACTCATTTTGTGCCTAGTCCTGGTGTTACCTACAGTGTGTCCCCAGTTAGAGGCTATACAGATGTACAGATCTGCTAACCCTGCAAGAAGTTTGGTTCTGATTTGAGATAATAGAAAGTGTAATTCTTTTTCTCAACCTGTATCTGGTCAAAGTATGTGAAACACTGCTTAGTTGTTATTTTTTTCTTCTTCAAAAATAGATGTTCCTACATCAAAAACTACAGTAACAAATTTTTCTTTTCCTAATGGGGGAATTGTTTGCCTTAGTTATCTGTCCCTGCAGACTGCCAGCAAGTGATGTGTTGAAAGATTTTTACATACACTGCCAGCAACAGTCTGTAAGTTTGCTGCCTTATAGGTTGACATAAATATGACAAAAAGAAATAACTTTGTCTGTGGGGATGTAGAGATGTGTGATGTGTTAGTAAAATTGCAAAGCTGCTTTCCTTGTGGTTGATCCTGGATCATATCCGTGGGCTGCAGCTGTTCTTAACCCATATTAAGTTTTCTCTCTCTAAAATTTTTTTGGAGCAGACTTGATGTTATGGGAACTCTTCAATAAAGTCATTCTCTTGGGGGGGAAATAACATTATACGTCATGCTAAAAAATGGCCATTGTTTTTTTGATGCCAATTTAGGAAATACTTGAAAATTGTGTAGTAGTAACATCTGGTTTTATTACTTGATGCATAGGCTTGCTCTGATTTCTGTGTCTCATTTGTTGATTTCTAGTCTAAGTCCTCAGCTTCTTATTCATATATTTAAAGGTATTACATGTTATATTTTAAGGGTACTAACAGTTTTTTTCAAGGAAAAACCAGCTTTCTCAGTTTTTTGCTGGAGCATATGCCTGTTTAGTTTTGTTCTTTACAGCAAAACTTCACAATGATTAAAGTTTCTTAGTTTAAAAAAAGTAATGTCCATGGTGTGATCTATAGGTAAAATGCATCTTATGGGGTTTTTTCATTCTTCATCCATCATTTTTGAATAAATAGTAGATAACTCTCAGTTGTATTGTGGACAGAAGCTTCTGAGTGAGGGTGTAACGAGGGAAATGAATGGACAGACCCTCCTGTAAGCAGCTGCTGAGGTTGCTCTGTTGCATGAGCCTCTTGAAGATCATCTCCTAACCAGGACACTTCTCTCATTAACTTCAGAGCTTGACAGTCTCAAGGAAAAGACTTTTTCCCTTGTGCTCTCAAGAACAACTTCCCTTGGCTGTGGAATTGTAGTATTTTGGCTCTTTCATTTTCCTCTAAATTTGTAACTGGTTTTCACTCAATCTGTTTGCTATACAAAGAATTTTTTGTCTTTCTGTTGTGCCAGTTGTATGTAGATTCAATGCCAAAGCGTCCCACTTCAAACAACTCAGTTTAGCTGAATTGTATTAATCAGGAGACACTGCCCATTAGCAGGGACATACAACTGAAGACCTAGGTATTTTTTTGATGATTGAACATAGCAGGATTTTGGGACACGTGTACACCATTTTTTCAGCAATCTGGTTGAATTCTCTGGGCTGATTCTCTGACATCTAATGCATCCATAGAGCTCCAGAGGGTGTTTTTTTTTTTGCTTTTTGGGGTTTTTTTTAAATCTTGAAAATGAAGGGGGTAAATTTTTTTTTCCTTCTGTATTAGCAATCTTTGAAAAACAGTGGAAACTCACTGTGCATTTAAGGGGAAGGATATATTTGTGTGACAAGTAGCCAGAGAGGGAGATTCTTTGAGTATGTTGCCATGTTAATTAGGGTTTAAAATGGTGAGAAGAGCCAGAAACCAGTCTGTGAGTAGCTGCAATACACGGTGCCAGGCCTGCCAACGTGTTTGTGCCATGTTGTACCCAAAGCAGTCAGTGCTCTAAACTCAGCATATGCACAGGAATGAGAGGCTCAGCAGGCTGCACTGGAACCACTTTGGCTTGGGTTTAATTAATAAATTTTTCTTCATGCCACATCTAGGCTGGCTTCAGCCAGTGTCTCTGTTCTGGGCTTGTTAGTGCTTCCAGTAAAGTGCGAGTTACCCGTGGAGACTGAGCTGCCTTTGTCTGAAGCCAGCCTAGGTCTGATGTCTTAGCAGCTCCAGCTCCCTGCCACTTGGAAGCAACTAGATTGTTTCCAGCCATAAATTTGTTTCTGCAGGCTGTGTAGGTGTATTTATGTAATTCTGTACCTGAGCTAATGAGTCCAACTGGATTATAGCAGGGTTTTTTTATGGTTGCAGTGCTTGCATCATCTTGTTGTATTTAATGAGGAATATGCTAGAAATATTTATATATAATTGTGAACGGACTGTATCTGACTTCTCTCTGGATATTCTGGTGTCTAATGCAATTTTAGACCCTGATAAGTTACAAATCTGATCAAAATGTGGTCACTTGCATTTAGATAATTTGAGATCATTGTTACATTACAATTCTACATTAGTTACGTTTTTTTCTTTCCTAACTGGATAACACACTTCACCTGGCTCTTCATTAAACCTCTTCTAGCTGCTTTGTGTGCTTCTCTGCCATTGAGGAAAAATGTCAACAAACAGGAGGCAGAAGTAGTGTAATGACCCTGGTCTATGTGGAGAAGGTATCAGCAGTGAGTTTTCTTGTCCAACAAACTGCAGTTGGTCCTGTAAACATGCACAGTGCCATTTGGCTGCAGCTGTGTGTCCCAAAGCACAGCACAGGAAGGGAAAAGGATGTAGGAGAAAAAAATAGCAGGTGTGAGTGTTCCTACGGAACAAGAGTAGCAGTAATGACCTGCTTGTCTTCACCAAAAATAGGTTTCAGGGGATAGGGAAAGCACTGAGGTACTAAGTGGTTGTTTGCAGAAACTTTTTAGTTTCTTGAGGACAAACATTTAAAAATCACAGGGTTTTATATTAGGAGCCCAATGACCATGCAAAAAAGCATGGGTGAATTCATGTCTTCCTTTGTTGCAAAAAGGCTGAATCAGATAGACTAATTAGAAGATTCTGTCATGCCAGAGGAGTTACTGGGTCACTGAGGTTGTTGGTGGTTTGAAGAGTTGCATGGAAGGCTCATTCCCAGGAGAGTGATTAGTAAGAGGTTTCTATCTAGGTAGAATATGCCAAGTCAGAGACAGTGTTTCTGTTTCTTCTTGCTGTACTTAACTTTTGTTTGGTTTATGACTTTGTGCAGTCAAAATTTTAGGAAAGTTGTAAGAAAACCACTGACTTAGTTGAATTTTTGAGTGACTCTGTGTCACCCTTTTTAAAAAATAAAAATAAGTGGCAGAAACTTGTCATATGCATCACTGTGAAGAAACTCATTATTTTGCATCATCACAGCTAAATTAATGTAATGATGTAAATTAATGACAGGGTATCTTCATGGTGATATCTGTATTTTGACTATTCCCAATCTTATTATTTTTTTAGGTTGTGGAGAGCACCTTGTCAGGACCATACTGGCCAGAGAATGTTCATGTGCTTTGCAAACAGAGGATGCCCACCAAGCTCTCCTAGAGACTATGCAAAACAAGTTTATTGGTGAGTAATTGGCCCTAATTGCCTAAATGTCACTCAACATTGTTGAAAATGCAAGTAACTCTGTTAAATGAAGATACTTATTCTTGCCTTTTCTGTTGAAGCCTTGTGTTGCAGTTGGCTTCAGATTTAGTGTTGTGTTACATCTGAAAAATGTTAAACTACAGAAGAATATATTAGGAAATTTAAAGGAAAACCCTTGGAAATACCTCAATTGTTCTGTGAGTCATAGAATACCCGGAGAGGTTTGAAGAAAGAATTTCCTGTCTGAATCATGGGCTGTGGTGTACAATTGCATATTTTGGAATTGATGGGTTAGGAGCATTAGTAAAAATTATTCCTCATGTTAACCCTTTTAAAAATAGTAGACCTCTAAACCATTTCATGTTCTAATTAAATGCTTTGGACAGACAGATTCTGGTTTGCTGTTTACATCCTAAAATTAATTACTTGAAAAAGTGAAATGGACTTTGTTAAAAAACCATTTTTTTGTTTGATTTAAGAGAATTGTGCAATATGTCTTCAATTTCTTGTAAATATAGATCTTGTTTTCTTTCCTCAAGTCATAAGCAAAACATGAATGTAGATTTTTAAAACAACCATAAAATCTTACCCTTTTGAAAATTCCAGTGAAATTTGTGGCACATATGTTGACTTGCAATGTTTTCATACCCCTTAAAAATTTTCAAGCTTTAGAATCCACGGACAAATTTCATCCTCAGAATTTCTTATGGACATCATAATACTTGTGTTGCCAAAGCTCATTTGTGGTACTTTAATTAGAACTGAAAGAGGCACATATACAAACCTTTTGGTGTCCCAGGGACTGATGCCCTTGGTCTAGACAAGCAACTTCTTGATTTCTTTTTATAGTGTTGAATCCATGTTAGATTCTGCTTCTGACATTTGAGGGAAAGTCACCTTTGCATTGGAAGACTGCACTTGGTAATCTGCTGCTGCACTGCAGTAATTTCTAGGTGTTGTAAGAATGCAGAACACTGTGTTTCCCAAAAAAGTTCTAATCCAAGCAGCAAAAATGTAGCTTTTTTATATTTAATTGCTCATTCCGGTGTATACCAGCACAAATTTAGGAATTTGTGTACCCAAAAGAAGCATTTAGGAAGGACACTTGTGGTAGCTTTGCTAATTTGTAACCAGCTTTGTAGATGTAGTATGGAAGTGGCTATCTTCAGCAAAGTCAGATCTTTAGTCCAGGCTCTCCAAATTTATTGTGCTGTTTGTGGGAAGAGTGCTAAAAGCAAGCCCAAATTGTATGTAGCCTTCTGCAGTTTCATATTGCTGCATGTACACACAAGATGGAAAACTGCTGATAAAGTAATTCATAGAGACTGGCTGATAAAAGCCTAAAATTGAAATTTTTTTCGTTAAAAGGTGCCTTCTTTAAGTTGCTTTGAGTTTTCTGGGTTTTTCTTTGTTCTGTTTGGTCTTGATTAGCAAAAAAAGCAATTCTCATTTTGCTGTTTAATGCAAACATATTTTGCCACCACTTTGCATAACAGATGTTTTCATTTAAATGTTAACTGGCTCCTATGTGATATGTACATTGTGTTCTTTAGTGGAAATGTGAAAATGTTTCTGTTGGAGATAAGAGCCTGTTAAATGTTGCTGAAGTTTTTGTTACACCTGAACTATCAATTGCAGAGAAAGAGGAGCTGCACAGAGATATCAGCATGATGTGTTACTGCCTTGGGAAAACACTAAACCCAGATAAACAGCAGAAAGTGAAAAGAGTGAGAGACAGGACCAAATTAATGCTCTTCATGAAAAGAAAATTTGAAAAAACCTTTATATAACGTTTATAAAAATGCTTTCTAATTCGTTTTTTATAGTTTTAATTCAGGATAGGTCTGGCTTGTATTTTCAGAAACTTACCACTGAAGCTTCTTCTCCCTGACAGCAGAAATGTGTAGAATCTGCTCAGTTACACTCTGGACAGTGCTGATGTGGAGAAAAAAGACACAGCCACTTTTGGTTTTAGTGTAGGTGGAGTGCTTGGATTAGAAAATTAAAATCTAGTTGTGCTCAGCTGTCCTGTGAATGAAGACTGATGGAGGAAAACATCAAAATCCAGATACATCTTGCTGGTAACATGACACAGTATGAGCTTGTAGCTGGTAGAGAAATTTTGGAGATCTTGGCAGTTCTGCAGATGGAATGCAAAGTTACATGTGGCAAATACAGTGCAACAGTTAAAAATGTGCATTGCATTTAAAAGAATAGGTTTATACTGAATAGGGGTTTTTTTTGCTGTGACTTTTCGTGGGTGATGTGCTAGTTGATAGCACAGGAGGTGTGGTATGGTGCAGGATTTCTTACTGTTAAACAACAGGATAAAATGGGCTAATAGACTCCTTGCTGAGTGCATGGATGCTTCCCTTGACTTCCTTAGAGTCCTGCTTTGTGATCCTGTCAAACTGTCACCAGAATTATAATGGACCAAGGCATTGGAAAAGCCCCCAGCCTTTAACAAAGCTGAGCTAGAATGTTTTACCAGAAGTCAAAATGTGCATTACTTGTATCAGAGGAATGAACAGCTGATTTTGGCAGTTGCCATCAGATTGATGCTTCCTGTTTACAGGACTCTCCGAGTCTCTGCAGAGCCCTGGGAACCCTTCCAGCCAGGGAATGCCTGGCTTAGACACTGAGTGCTGTTTAAACAGCAGGTGATGAGCAAACTCATGTCAGATGTGCTTCTCTCGTCCTTTCTCAGAGCCAGCTTACTGTGGAGAATGCACAACTGATGGTTAAAGCAGAGGTGAGAGAAATCAAATTTAGACTTTTTTGTAAATTGAATGGGCTCCATATCTTTAGTCAAAGAGCACAAAAGGCTTTGTTCACAGTTAAAGAATGGTGTTCTGTAAACACAAATACCTTCCAAACAGAAGAACAGAGGATTTTGTTACTCATCATTCCTTTCAAATGCAGCCAAGTTTGTGGAATGTAGACTTAGAGTAAATATTTGTGTCATCTCGCTGGCGGGAAATCTGGGCTTTTAACAATGGCAGCATTACCAATGGTACTTTAAAACTTCTTATGAAGTATTAGAAAATAATGAGCTGAAAGACATGGTTGGAATCTGATATTTGTTCTTTCCTTAGCAGAAATATGTTTCTCTATTCTTGTATTTTTAAACTGTGCCTCAGTTGAGTGAAGTCTGTAGAAAGGTAATAGCAGAAGGATAAAGCTGACACTTTCTCTTCTAGAAATTTAGTGTCAAAATCCTCTCTTCTGGGCAGGACTTCGGACAGCTAGGAATCATAGAATATTAATTTTCTGATTATTAGTTATGCTTGCTGGGGAGGAAAAAGCCTCACACTGTAACAGTAACAAGTGTTACTTGCTCAGTGTTATAGTTACTTTATTTTACATTATAGTTTCCTTTGGTGCTCCATCACTTTAAGCTTTCTAATATCCTTTGTGGTTTTCTAGCAGAGAAAACAAACTATGGAAGCATTATTATGCTTCTCCATGACACAGAGGAAAAGATTTCAGAAGGAAATGAAGTGATCCTGAAGTTTGATAAACACAATGTGTGATGTTCCACAAGGATTTGTATAGGTCCTCCCTATGCT
The DNA here is from genome assembly GCA_013401135.1 of Cettia cetti. Lineage (NCBI taxonomy): Eukaryota > Metazoa > Chordata > Aves > Passeriformes > Sylviidae > Cettia > Cettia cetti. The sequence continues at coordinate 89,244 of VZUI01091517.1, read as the reverse complement.
TCTCCGTGTCCAAAGCATTGGGATTTTACTGGTCTGTGGTATCCTCAGTTGTTTAATTTCTTAAAATCTTCCCTGTAAAGTTTTAAAGTGCAGGTGTTTTCCCCAACAGCTTCTTTAAAAATTCAACATAGATGTTGTAACTTCATGTATCCTTAAATATAAAGACCTCTGACTTGAGACAGCTTGTGCTTAAACATTCACCAAATAATGGCACATGAAATTAAAAGCAGGCTTCATTTAGTGCTTATTATATTCTTCTAATGCTTTTTTCAGTTGTTACCTTGGAGTTTAGTGGGATAGAAGGCAGAAGCAGAGTGGCAAACAGCTTCACTTTCACCACGTTCTGAACACAAGCTGACAGTCCAGTGGCCAAGGTGATCTATACATTGTTGGCCTGAAAAAGCCAGAGTTCCACTCCCACAGTGCACAAAAAGGCTTAGAATTGTTTAACTGCCCTCTGTTAAAACTGGGGGATGCTGAAACATGGTTACACCACGCCACAGTGAGTGTTCAGACCCAGGTTTTAAGCCTTTGAAAGCTGATGTAAGCAGTAAAACTGGTAATGGTTTCTCTGCTGTGGAAGAGTATGAATGTAAAACATCTGATGAGCAGCTGGTTCATCCTTCAGCTGGGTAAGTGTAAATAAAACACTTCATTTACAGCTTAGTGTTGAATCTGTGCTAGAATGGTTCTCTGGGGGAAAAAGGCACAGATCAGAAGTGAGCAACTCCTGTCAATCCCATGATCTGAAGGAAACAGCCTTCATCACGTGAGAGCTTTAACTCACAAGAGATGCCGAGGAAAAAGTGTTCTTCACTTGTAACTGTAGCTCCTCCAGAGCAAGGCTGAATGTTGAGGCCATTATTTGCTTTAACACTTGTGAAATCTCTCAGTTCTGTCCCTGATCAGCAGCTGAACCTGGCTGGTGGTGTTCAGCTCTGGCTGCTCTTGCAGAACTTCATGGGATCAGTGAATGTGGAGCTGTTGTGAAGCCCTGCTTGCTTGTTTTTGAGAGACCATTGCTACAGGTTAATAACATACAAAATACAAATGTGATAATGTTTTCTGTAGGTCACATAGCAATAACAGAGTAGTTGAGCTTTGAAGGAGAGGAATGTTTTGTAAAATGTAGTTTTGTGACTGGGGAAGGTGAGGCTTTGACCAAAACTAATGAAATATGGGGCTTGTTTGGTTTTGTCCCACCCCTTCTCTCTGGTGTGGCCAGTCAGTGCTAACATTATTAGTTAATGCTGCAGTTGGAGTTTTACTTTGGATTTTTCATGTCATATTCCTCAGTGGTATGCCAGTGTATAGGGAAAAGAACACTGAGCTTCATGAGACTTAAAATGATATTTAAAGCCCCAGGTTTTTGTAATTTTGTCATTAACAAGCTATTAGATCAAAGATTTATCCAGCAATTCTATTTTATTGCAGTGGAACACAGTATTTTTCACTAGTAGGCATATTTTGGTTCTATTTTAACTAAATCTTGAATTTATACAGGAAAATCTGTCTTTCTGAAGAGTAAAGAGAGAGCAAAAATGGGGTAGGAGGTGGGAGCCAGATCACTTTTTCCTTCTAATAAGAAACCATTCTGCCTTTAATATACGTGGCAGTATTTTAGTTGCACTTTTTCTCCTCCTCTTGAAATGCTAATTAAATGTATATATAAAAAAGTCATTACCTGTATTGTCATTTTTTATGAAAGTCTGCTCTGTTATTTCGTTTTCTCAATGAGTTGGCTGTAACAAAATGAGTTTTAGAACTAAATTAATGAAATATGTTCCTAACCTTTGAATTCACAGTGTTTTGAGAACGCTCAAATTAATTCCTGTGGATGGTACATGGATTCTCTTTAGAAATAAAGTATAATACTCCTGTTGTACCATTATTTTTACAGATTTAATGATGGATGCATAGCATTCATCTGTCTGAAATTTTGCTTACCATAGACCTATTCATTTGAACTGTCTGGTTTGTTAAAATGCACTCTTTAGCATAATTGTAATCATCATCAGTAGGTCTGCAAATCTAGAAAGATCCTTGTTTAAAAAAGGTATTATATTTGAATCTCTCTTTTAACATTTTTGCTAAACTGCTTTAATTGGAAAATAAGTAACTTATATATGTCTGTTCAGCATGTATTTAATTTGGCTTAGGGTCTGATTTTTAAGAGCAGAGAAATAGCCTGAATTTATTGTAATATAGAATACTGTAATGTCATTATTATAGGCAACTGTTTTTTACTGACACTTTTTAGAATTTGATTCCCCACAACTTAGGCAGTGAATTGGAGACATACTGTATTGTTGCTGATTTTGCACTAGAGATGATTTAGCTGAACTTGCTGCTGAAGGCATTTGGGATGGGTGAGGGTGTAGTCACAGAATTTGCTTCTGATGTCTCTGGGAATGGCAGCCTTCAGCAGAAAAGGGGAAGCAGGGTGGCCTTTGGAAGAGGCATGGGTGGGAAGATCCTGGATCGTTGTGGGGTGGTGCAAGTGGCTGTCTCTTCATTTGCTGCCTGTGTTGGGAGATGAAAACAAGGGGTATGTTCTTTTTTCAGACTACTCCCACCATTCCAGAATAATGCTCGTTCTGCAGGTGATGATGACATGGTGTAGAAGATCAAAAGGGCAAGCAAGGCTATGTTTTTGACTGTAGGAGAGATAATGTCTCCCATCATCCTTGCTTTGTTTGCATAACACAAACTTGTAAGACATTTGGTTCAATACTCCATTCAAATTACCTTCTACAAGTCACTTTAATTCATCTTATTCATCTCTGTCTCGTGCCAGTAGTACTGTTACTAAGTTAGTGCAGTGTGACCTGGTTTCATGTGACATAACCAACATTTCTTCTTCTTAGTCTGAGGGCCCAGCCTGTGTCATTCATTCTTAAAGAAGTCAGTGTCTTGCCCATCTGTTGTGTCTAATGGATATTGAAATTAAAATTTTTATCACACTTTTATCAGGTGCAGTGCTATTAAATTAATCCTCTCTTGGGAGTTTTCCAGCTGCAGTAAAATGCCACTGTACTTCAGCAAAGGCTGAATTAATACAGTCAGTTTTCCATCTTTTGAGTGGTCTTCAAAGCCTTTGAGTTTTGTGGACTGGTAATAAAGCTTCCATGGGGCAAAATTGTTGAAGGAAGTAATTTGTTCAGAAAACAATTGTGTACATATTTAGGGCAGTATAATGGACACCATGTTTAATGTCAATAAATAAATGCTATTTATGCTGACAGAACTGGGGCTCACAGTTGTTCATTTAGGGGTTGAGCATCTTTTTGGATGAAGTTGTAAGACTTTGTCTGATGTGTTTGAAGCTCAAGTTTTAAATTACTTATTTAAAACCTCTTTCAAAATAAGTTCCATTAAACACTTGCTTTGAGTGATTTTTTTTTGGTTCTATGTTTCACTGAAAATAAATATTTAGTTCTTGCAAAGAATTCCCTGTAAAATGGAAGAATTTTGATGAAAATGCAGTGTTACATGTTTTCCTGCAGTCTACATGGAAAGAAGCCTTGTAAGATTTCAAAATACATGTTACTCAGATTACTGAAAATTTGATCAGTCATGATGGCATAGTTGACAAAAATACTGGGAAAATGAAGAAATATGTAATTAGCTTATTTACAAGACTTCCCTTTCATCTATTTTTTTTCAGAATGTGGGAGAAACAATATCCCTAAAATAAAAGGGGATTAAACTAATGGAAGTATTTCTAGAACAAGACTTCAGTGGCACCAACTCTATAAACTATAATCAGTAGTTACTGTCTGGTATTATGTGCATTCATACAGTCCCAGTGTTTTACTGTGGCCTTGAATATACTGTCTGCTGTGATTGCTGGCTGTGTTCTGATGAAATAGAACATTTTAAACCATTCTAATTAAAGAGATAATTCACATTTTTCACTAGAACCTTGGAAGAATCTTTTGCAGCCTTTGAAAGGGAAGGAGAAACTCCTTATTAAAGAGCAAACCAGAACTTTTTCTGTCTCTTTGCAATGACTTTTCACCACAGCATGGCTTAGAGCCTAAATTGTTTGTGCAGTTCAGTGTAAGATTAGGTCTGCAGACCAAGTTCAGGTAGAGGCATTGTCTTTGAAGTGCCTGATTTTGACTTGGGTGGTAAAACTCTTCACAACTTTCCAAGCCTTATGTTTCTATTTTAACCAAACATATTTTCCTGTTTTGTTATACCTTATCATGGGCTGGATTCTTGTTTCACAGGGATTTGGTCGTGGTCAGTGAGTGATACAGGAGGTGTAACTGTAACTTATAATAGTTCTTTAAAGTGGCACTTTAAAGATAATATCTGTTTGCATTAGATCAAATAAGATATTCCTGCTTATTAAGCATACTGCATTTATTATTTTCCTGCAATGTGGGCTTCTGTTGTAGTGACCACTGTGTATCACCTTGGAAGGTGGCTGCTCTAATGTTTAGAGAAAACATGATAAAGCTTTTAGTTTTCTGTATGGTAAAGCTTGAAGTTGGATTTTATTGGGTTGTTTTGTTGTTGTTATTTGCATTAAAGGAGTAATTTTAATCATACAAATAGCTGTGGGCAAGTTAAAGAAGTCTGATGAATAGATCTGCTCTAAAGTTCTTGTGGCTGGCAAATTACAGTGTCTGTACACTAATTTATTTAAAAGAAAGAATTGAAAAGAATTACAGTAAATGGCTGTTGCAATTGTATGTTCAATTTGAAATGACAGTATAATGCAGATGTTTAACTAGGATGTCTATGGGCCATAGTGCAAGAACTTGATTAATTCTGTGGCTCAAGACATTTTAAATTGTATTTAAATTATACCATTGTTTCCACATTTAAAGCTATAGGAATCTTATTTCAAATTGCAAACCAGAGAACGAATAATTAGGCTTGGTTTAGCTATCTTTAAAGCTTTTCCAGCTTCTGATAGAAGACTTTTATATCCCATGTCTTAAATTAACAACAGAGAAGCCACTGTAAAAAGGATGTGCTTAGGCTTTTCTGCTGGTACTCATCAAACAGCAAGGCAGACAGTATAGCAGTTTGATGATATCTCTGTACAGAGGACTTTAAATTGCCAAAAATGAGTAAACTCTAAAAATGACCTAAATTTGCTTGATTTTTTTGATATGTTTTTATAGTGACTATAGAACAGAAAAAACTAAATATTGAGTCACTTTTTTTTTCCAACTTGACACTCCATTTTTCATTCTTATATTTTCCTTGATCCATGAACAAATAGGTTTGCGCTCACAAATGTAATTTTTAATATATTTGTTTTATTCCATCTAGCTCTTCATTTTTTTTGATTACTGGTGAATTAGTAGATAAACATTCTAGAAAATTATTCTTTTGAAACATCAGGAAAAAGAGATCTGATGCTTTTGTAAAAGCACTGTTTGATCTATCAGTCTTTTCAACCCTTAGTGATGAGATTAAAGGGGAAAGGCAGAAAGTCAAGATGAAACAAAAGCTTTAGAGACTATTCCTGTTGCAAGTAATTTTCCCCAACGATTTTGCCCAGGTTCACCTTTTCTGGCCAATGAAGATGGGGTACTTGGAGGTGTGATAGTTCTCCGCTCCTGCAGGTGTTCAGCAGAGCCTGAGTCCTCACAGGAAAAGCCAACTTTACTAGGTAAGAAATTCTTACTCATTTTTAATTCAGCTGGGTGCTAACTCAAAGTGAAGGGTGAGATAAAATCTCTGTGCAAAAAGGAATTGGCATGGAAATAATAAAAATCTAGAAAGCGAAATAGGGAACAAACAAGACTAATATTAATAAACTCCAGAAAAAAGGGTTCTTTCTGACTCATTATTTCTAAGCAGAATTGTCATTCAGAGGGTTGTGTGGGATCCTTCTAAATCTGTGGCACAGATATAATAGTTGCTTGTGGTGAGGCAGGATGTGTTCCTCATAGGAAAAATTGCATTTATAGCTGGGGCCAATGCATGTAGCTGTTTATTGCTACTCAGTAGCTTATTTGTGAAAAATGCTTTCTAAAAAGTTCTTTATTCCTCCTTTTTGCAGAAGAAAATGTGTGAAATTGGAGGATACACTTAAAATTTGTAAGGAAAGTTGTTTGTGGTTGTTTATGGAAAATCGGTTTGGATAAGTCGCACTCACTATTTGCATTTGCAGCAAACAGGAGTTTCTGCTGCTCATACTGAAATCACCTGGACTTTGCCTCCACCAGTGGCTGGCTGGTTCCAAAAGGGCTTTACATCCCTTCCATCCCTGTTTCTGTTTTGGAAACACAACCCCTATCTTGCTGCTTTATGGCAGAAAAATCTGTTATGGAAAACTGTCCCATGGTTTGTGTGGGAGAAACAGCTGGGGACTGCAGGCTGTAGAATATGAACAGAACAGGGTGGAAATACAACTCTGAGACAGTAAAGCCTCTTTAAGGGAAGGAATTTGGGATTGGGGGCATATGAATTACTTCAGGATGACACTTGTGCCGTCTCCTTTCCTGTGGTGCTCCTCAGATGTGGAACTATGTGCTTATTTATCGGGTCACACTGACCTGTCTAATATAGATTGGGGTTGTGTTACCAGAATTAAAGTGTTTTTCCTTTGTATAATACTCTGCTTTATTATTATTTACCCAATTGTGACATTATCTACTGCAACAGCATCCTGCAACATAAATTCTACCCTTAAAAAAAGAGTTAAGAAAATGAAAATACAAGTCTGATTAAGTAAGAACAAACAAGATCAACTTAACCTTCGATTCCTGAGATTTGGAAGGGAGAGAATCTTTTTCTATTCATTTAATGCTTGTCATTCATGTAAGAGAATATATTCTGTTGATAAAAATCTGACATTTTTTCCTCAATTTATAAAATCCCCATACATTGTGCATCATAAGTAAAGACTGTTTGTCCATTGATTTTTGGTTTTCTTTCCACTGAAATAACTCTTGAGAATAACTGTAACACATGCTCATGTCTTTGTTACAGGGATCATCTTTGTTTCTTTTTAATATTGAAACAAATGGCAAGGAAGTGACTAATTAAATGGTGAAAAATATACTTATCTGAAGATGTTTCACATTTAATTTAGAATTTTCATTATAGTTCACTACTTGTAATGGCTAACAATAACCAAGGTTTGTGCTAGTACAGGCTACTTTTGGTAGTTATCAAAGGCAAAGATAGAACACTTTAGGGGTGTTTGGCCTGAACTATTTCCCAACTTCTAAAAATTGAAAGATGGGATTAAATTTGTCTTTTAAAAAAATGCTTTCACTGAGAGTGGAGCCTTTGGAGTGCCACAGAGAGGTTGGCTGGCCCCATCAAACACAGATTGATTGTGCTGGATGTGTTTCACTCTCTGAAGGCTTTTGCTTCACCTTTGGTGGTATCAGTCATGAGTCTGTTACAGGGGAGCAGAGCACACACCTCGATGAAGTTCATTTTTCTTTTATGATGATATCTACATATCTGTCAGAATCTTCAAGTCTTGCTGGGATCATCTAACCTTTGATCTCCTGCTCTGGTTTCATTGCTATGCAAGGAGAAGTGTTCAAAGGAGAAGTGTGCTCAGCAGGCTGTGACCTTCATCAGCCACGTTAAAGGAACGTGAGGAATAGGAATGAGTAAAAGTTTTAAACCCATCTAGTGATGCTTTTTTTGCAGTATGTGAAAGTCACTCTCAAAAGAAATATGTGGAAATGTGTTTGTGGCATCTTGTGTAATTCATGGAAGACTCCTCCCATAATCCAGAGGAAGAATTTGTGCTTCAGTGCATTTTTTAAACCTTTTACGGAATTCTGTGAAATTCCCTGAGTTCTGATCAGCTGTTTTTTCTCTTTTCCCCCTTCCAAATTATGGACTTTATGAACACAAAGAAAAATGATCATGACAGAGAGCAGGAAGAAAACTGTGGCAATTTATAAAGCTCTACTGGCAGAGAGCTGAACATATAAATAATGTGCTCTTTGTCTGAATTTTGTGTTGCAGCTGAGTAGGAGTGTGTTTGTGTACATAAAGATACCTGCATATGTATCAGGCAATTAATGGTAACTGGAACAGGCTGTTAAATAATAAATCAGGGCACTTTCAGATTTCAGGACAGCACCTTACTGGATTAGCACGTGAGCAGTGATGAGTTTTTTCAAGCATGGCAGTTGGTCTTTAACACTGATACCCTGAATTAGCTGTGAGTGCAGTACCAGAGAGCTGATGTTGTATGCCTGGTGCTGGAAGTCCAGGTAATCAGACCTGAGACTGCTTGGATAAAGGTTTCTTCTTCATCTTTCTTTCCCCTCTTACCTCTGGTGCTCCTTACACTCGTCACACAGAAAGGGGGTGTTTTCATCTGCTGTTGTAATTCAGCATAATTTGAGTGCAGGACTTCCTCTATTTTTTGCCAGAAATCTATCTTTCTTTATTGTGCAGATTACTCTGATTTCATCAGACACCTCTCCTCCTTTTTGTGCAGGATAATTTTGTTTTTACCAGATGTCTTTCCTGCCTGCTCTATGTCTTCAACTCCCATATTGCAGACTTGACAATTTCTGCATGTTTGGCTGTATCCTGCTTGGGCAGCTCAGCCACAAATCCCCTTTACCTGTTGAAAGTTGGCCATCTGGCTTTATGCTGTTACAGGGTGCTTTTGTCTGGGTTCAAGGCAGGCAAATGCAAGTTCTGTCAGCTTTTACTGATGGGTGGCACAGGCCACTGCTTTAGAAGTTGGTCCAGTCTTTAACTGCAGTTGGAGTTGATGTGTTTCTCATCTTGGAGGCTCCATGCCGTTGAAGTAACATTCTCTTTCTGGGTAAGAGTTCTGCAGTGTGTGACTGTGAATACTCAGGAAAACCTTGTTTGTTTATAGCTGTTTCTTTTGAGATTTAAGTGGTAAGTAGTTTTTGTTCTTTGGGTTTTTTTTTTTCCGTGCTGTATTTGTTCCTCAAGACACCAGTCTTGTTAAATGACATCTTGTATTTTAAACCAAGGCCTTTTTTGTAACTTCTTGCATTTTCCTTCATAGTGGAATTTCTGTGGAGCCATACAACAGAGAGCATGTGTGTTGGATACATGTCTGCACAGGATGGCAAAGCTAAGGTAAGCCATGAGGAATAGGCTGTAGTACAGTAGAATGAGTGCAGAATCTAAGGAGAATTTGAATTAATGATAATGAAATACAGAAGAAATTTCTTTCTTTAAGAGAAGAGAATAAGTAATGGTTGCATAAGCAGTTAAATGTGTCCATTGATCAGTCATTTTTAATTACTTTTTTTAATTGCAGCAGGTAACAACCCTATACTAACATATATTCCATGTCAGGATAAGGTGCCACAAACACATGTCCATTCCCTCTGCTGACAGTAATTGTATTTGAATAACTTCATTCATCTTGATTCAGTTATGCTGGTACCAAATTTTTCTGTGGGCATGTCTTCCTCCAGATAAAGCAATTGCACCATCAAGGAAGATATAAAACAAACTTCAAACAAGTTCCTAGAATAGCCTCTGTGATAAATAATTCTGATATTGCCATCCATATTTTCAGTTTCTTGGGGCCTTATGATTGATTTTTAATGAGAGAAATATTATGTTAAAATTGAATTTAACAATGAAAATTGGAAAATTCTGTCACATCGTGACCAAGAAGTAGGGATTGGCCATGTGGATGAGCCATCCATTCTTAGGAAAAGAGCATGGGAGGGAGAGCAAGGAGGAATTATAGCAACTGGTGCATTTAGGAGAGGTGTCTGGAGAACAGGGATGAACATGGGATAAGCTGCAAGCAGAGACAGTCATGGTTTCTGTAGGCATTAATGCAAAGGGGGATGTGACCAAGAAAATACAAGAATATACAAAAGGAGGAAAATGAACATCAGATATTTTACATAGCAAAACTGGTGTAACACTGTTTCAAGCACTGGAATGGAGGAGTTCATCTTCAAGGCATAAAATGTGAAGGGAAAAAAAAGACAAGAGTGCTCCAGAAAGACAAGAAAGATAACAAGCAGCTGATGAAGGATGTGCTAGTAGAGGTGCAGGAGAAGTAATTGCTTCACTTTTGAGTAACTTAGGTCCAATTCTTTCCAGATAGCTATACATGGAATAGAGTGTGGTTTTACTTCTTTTCTTAATATTTATTTCAGATTTAGTTGAAAAAAAGTCCAAACTGAAGTTAAAAGCTCAGATTGAACTGAGTGAAACTAAGGCAAGTTTAGCCACAGATGTTCTAGTATTTGCTAGGTAGCTTTAAAATTGTTTTCCTATGTTTGCAGTGAAAGAATAACTGAGAATAAAGGATGTTAAATATTTCCAGTGTGCACACCTGCCTCTGACTTACACTGTGAAGCTCAAAATGTTATTGTTACTTCCTGGCAGTGTCTAATTAATAAATAAATACTAAATATGAAATCTGTCTGGTAATGAGTATTAACATGACAGTGCCATGCCCAGAGTTGCTTTCCTACTCACAGTTGCAACATTTGACATCTGGTGTGCATTGTTTTCATACTGCTGGTAAATTCTCCAGCTGGTAATCCTGATTGTGCTGACAGACACAGCTGCTCTTCTTGGTTCACTTTTAAATTATGTTTTTGACCTTCACTGAAGAGTTAATCCCCGTCCCTTTCTTCCTTCTTTGAGTCTGTGGCCACAAATGCTTTCCAGAGAAAAACCACAAATGCTTTTGCTGCTGACTTCTATTGATCAAAAAAAAGTCTTCTGTCATAAAAGCTGGAATTTTATTCTGCTACAACTAGGACTAAGTTATAGATGGAAAACTGGGCTTGAAATAGAACACAGTGTATTGCAAGTGAAAAAAAAAAATCCCTGTTCTTTAATAGAGTGACTGTTTTGCTACAGTTAATTTTGACTGCTTCCCATGACAGAATAATGGGATAAGAGTTCATAAAAGTATAAAATATCACTTGTTTATGAGGACCATAGCAAAATGATTAGGCAGCAGCTTGTAAGGAAACATTTGCTTTCCTGTTTTTCTAGGGTGGTAAAGACCTTCAGCTTTTATTTCTTTCATCAGTCTAGGACTTGAGTTTTGTTCTTAAACTGAGGGGTTGTCACAGGGGCTGATTTTGAACTGGTTAAAATTAATCAATAATTTAATGAATAGGAAACAAAAGCAAGACTTAAAAAGTGAGGAGGTTTTAAATAATCTGCTGTTACAAACTAGACTAATATCAGAATCTTATAAGGGGGTACATACTTAGGAGAAAAGGAGCCTGCTTTACTATCTTAGTGTGATTCTTTGGGCATGGGAGGTTAATACAATTCATTATAGGACCTATAAAATGGTGGTTCTGAAACCCAGATGGAAACTGGAGGTACAGGATGCCTTTCTCACAAGGCAGACACAAGGTAGATGCAGCTCACGTGCAGACACTGATGTGCTCAAGACATGGAGACATCCAGTTATCTATCAGCAGCTCCTTGAAAGAGAAGTGGGACAGGAAGGTGGAATTGGAGACTTGAAGTAGTTTGTACACCCTGACCTGTTGGTGCTTCTGGCTTCTAGCAGTGTGAGCTCTCCAAGCACTGATTTGGAAGTACTCTTACACCAGGGGGTTGTTTGCCCCCAGTTTAGGCAAGATTGGGTTCTGCAGATCAGACTGCCTGAATGTTAGCTCACCAGCACCCAGTGGCCGAGCCTGCAAGAGCTGTGCACTAATAGTATTTTATTTTTATTTTTTTTTGAAAGCTGTTGCCTGGAAAAGTCACTATTTCCTGTTGGATTAAAGTGTTTGGTTGAATGTTGCTTTAAAAATCCTGCATAGCCTTGCCAGATGAGCTAAGTTCACACCATATTGCTGTCACAGTCACTTCTGGTTGTGTGTCCTATCAGCTCTTTCTTGATGCTGGAACTATTTCAGCTCCTCCACCTCTCATAGCTCTGGAAATGTCATCTCCAGCACCTGCACAATGGATGTGCCAGTGGCTTCCCTCAGATTCTTATGCCACAAACAGCTAATCAAGGCATATCTTAGCTGGTTCAACTGTACTTTTCTTTTTTTATTGTCATCCTTCTCAACACAAGCAGCTTCATAATCACTTGGTGCCAGCATTTATCACAAACTGGATGTAGAGGGACACAAGCTTTTCATCTGAACGTTTTGCCTCTCTCCTGTACTTGTTGAAGAAACCTGCACCACCAGGTGCTGCACCTGACCCAGGCTGGTGCTTGGGTGCCTCAGTTATCACGGGCTTAAGGGGCAGATTAAGGGGTTTAGGAGCTGCTGGAGCCAAATCTGCCTCCTGCAGCAATACTGGGACAGAATGTTTCAAGATCAGCCCTGTTCTTTGGAAGATGAACAGGCTTCCCAAGATCTCTTGAAGCAAAGTTTGTATCACCACCTCTGTGGTGGTAGAATTGTCACAGCAGCTGATGCTCAGCTCTTTCTGTCTGTTAGTGAGGCTGTTGGAATATTCTGGGCTGCAGCAGGAGTTTCTGGCTGCAGCCATGAGAAAACATAGAAGCAGATAGAAAATACTAGTTTGTGGATTCCCTCTGTACTCACACAGCTCCTTTTAGAGCAGTAACTGCTGCATCCACATAGGTTATTTCTTTTTCCAGTCCAAATTTTCTTCTTTTTTTGAGATACTAGTTGGTCTTCAGAACACCCTTCCAGATGCTTGGGGTTTTTTATGGATCCATAATAGATCTAACAAATGATCATGGCATCAGCTAAGAAGGTCACCCTGTTACTGGGGCTCTGATTTCTTTAATGTTACTCTGGCAGGGTTCAGTTATCTCTTCCTGTTTTCCTGAATTGGTTGGGTTATGTTCTGAGAACTTGAGCATTTTTGCTGTCACCACTGGAGAAGTAGCTCTGCTCTAAGGTGTTGCTTCTTGCAGCTCTGTCCATATGTTCATGGATGATGTGCAATACTTTAGGTCTTAACAGTTTATGTAGCATTTGGTAGAGCAATTTCAGTGTCAGTTTGCACAAAGGGCTTGCAGACCTTCTGCCTTGTAATTTGGTATGGGAAGAAATAATTCTTTCAATTCACCCATCATGTGATTTTAGATTAAAATGAGGAATGGGAAGGAAGGGTGTTAATTGTTAGGTTGCACAAGTTAATTGACTTTTCTTAGTTACAAAGACTTTGTATCTTCTTGTTGCATGTCTGCTTGCTCAATGGAGGACGCTTCAAAGAAAATAAATTCTTCAATCTCAAATGAGAGTGCAGTGCATGCCTGCAATGTGAGTTCACATACCAATGGCATCTCTTGAAGGTTCTGGCTATGGGTAGGCAGCCTTTCTTTGATTTAATTTTGTGTATCTGTGCATAATCAGACAGGAGCTCTTTTGCCTCAGGCAGGGTCTGCAGAGTATTTGTTGACTTAAGTCCTGCAGTATTCTGTGTGCAGAAAGTGTAAGTGGCTGGGATACTTACTTTTTCCTGGATCTGACAAGTGTCTTGTCATGGTGATTGAGAGTAGTTGGTGGTGGCTGAGGCTTCTGCTTGAAGACAGGTAATTGCTCACTTTGTTTTCAACAGCATTTGAAGTCAGAGTGCTTTTTTTCCAATGCAAGATCCAGTCTCAATACCAGCAAAATGCAGTTTTGGTAATTTATTTTGTGTAAGTATTTGAAATAATTTATCAACTTGCTATATTTCTTAGTATTTATAAATTTGCTATATGATCTTTATTAATGTTTCAAACTTTGGCAATTATTGTAAATGTTGCAATATTTTTGAGTGGTAGTTCAGACACATAGGTTTTAGTTTTTCTAACTGCTGGATGACTTAGACAGCAAATTTAAAAAGCCCAGTTGCAATATTGAATATAATCCAATTCAGTTGCCAGTTTAAATCTCCTTTTGGCAGCTATTCAGTTCTTATAACATGAACTGCTAAGCTTTATGTTATGGCAGGTTTTAATAATGCAAAGCTACATAAGCCATTCTTTCCATTCTCAAATGAACCGAATTCCCATTGCTTTGCAAGACGTGGTGCAGCAGCAGTGGAGAGTGCTGCACATTGCTGAGTTTGAAAACATCCATCAGCAGCAACTGCTGTCCACACCAAATGTTGTGGTTGCAGTGTGCAAACAGAAACTTTTATCTTTGACAGTTAATTTCATTTGCCAGTATGAGCAAACATGGTGGACAGGGAGACCATCTCCAGTTCACTTTTCCTGTGGAGATGTAAGCTGTCATCAGATTTATTTGCCTTTCCTGATGCTGTAAATTTAGCCCAAGTCCTTCCCTCTGTGTTTGAAGTGATACATGTGACAAACACTGATTGCAGGGATTGTTGTTGGTTTTCTGAGGATGAGCTTCTGTGTTTGACTTTGTGAGTGAAAGGTCTGTGAAAGCCCTTTGTCAGGAGAAGGGCAGTTTTCCAGTGCTCATTGGGTGAAGAAACACATCTTGGAAGAATCCTAATTCTAATTTGAAAATTAGTGGAAAAATTTACGGAGCCTGTTTAGTGAGCAGAAATATGAAGTCAAATAATTCAGTCATTCATTTCAGACTACAGAGACAGTCTTTTAACTTCATGAGACAGGAAAAGTATATGTCACTGTTCTGCTTGTTTTCTTTAATCTTCACTCTTGTCTGGAGACTGAGGAATCAGTCAGAAATTTTCATTTGAAAACTACTCTGTGCATACAGTGGACCATCCAGTTCTCTCATAAAAATAAGGTTTTTCTATTTGTTAGAAATAACCTTCAGTGCTAAGATACCACTTAAAATGTTTGGCTCATAGATCTTCATGGAAATTAACTGGCTCTGAGATGAGAAGATAAGTTCACTTTTTGGGTTGGGTTCTTGCATAAAGCAAATAATTCTGGAACTCTCCTTGGATTTGGCTGATAGAGTAGAGTAGGGAAGGTGGGGCTGTGTGTGCAAATATGCAAATAAAAATGCAATAACCTGACTTAGCACCTGCAATTCACAACGATATGAGTCACGTTTGAAGATTCATGACGGGGTTTTAGAATGCCTCTACAAAACCCTGGGATGCTGAGCTGATTGGATGATTGGTTGGTATGTGTCTTTAGGCTGGCTTGATCAGGTGTGAGTGATTTTGTTAGATACATAAATAGTTTATAGTAATATACTTAACCCACAGAATGAATCTGAGCTTGGAAAACTGTTAACTTCTTAAGCAGATTGTATGTAAAACCATTATTTTCAGGGCAGTGGGACCAGAAGTACCCCATCACTCTTTCTGTTGTTTCCCAACAAGCACAGTATTCTTGAGCCTTTCTTTCTATTTTTTCCCCGTATTTTTCCTTTATTAAGGTTTCATCCAACAAAATGCACGTGGCATTTTCTGATAGTAGCAGTTGCCAGTATTTAGTGGGCCACCTTGTCCTGCTATACTGCAGGTGTACATACAAACCAGGAGAAGAGACTACTAGGAGACAGAGTAGCAGAGTTGCTGCCAAAATGGGCTCTTACTGCTTAGAAAATAAATTCAGAATGTGTGGTCAGATGGTTCTGATGGTGGAAGTGTGTACCCAGCTAGAAGGCTCCAAATTTCTAAAGAATATGAGTGTTTGGTGATGCTCTTCTTTTTCAGGGAGCAAAGTTGTAGAAAGCAATTTCCTTAAGGATATGGTGTCCTTGGTCTTTCGTTATATTTCATCTCTATAGTGTAATGAATGGAAAAAGTTTGTTTTATAAATTATTCTGTCTAAAGCACATCCTGAGTGTGTAGTAAGAGTGCTAAACACATGAAGTACTCCCTAGATTTGCTTAAGAACTGAATGTGCTGCCATCTGGTAGTTGTACTCTGTCCTCTTGGCAGCATTTGATTGATTTCAGCTTTCTCATGCAGCACTGTCTGTCTCTTGGCTTAAATTTTAAATATTCATTTTACACTATGCTTTTAATGAAAGAAAAATTCTCTAAGTTGTTGTGACAAACTGATAGTTTTATGTGAATAGAAGGAGGAGACTAGCTCTTTAAAAGAAAACCTTTTCCATATTCCTTGGTCTCAAGGTTGTTTTAGAATCCTTGTCTATGAGACATGAAATAATGTAAGTCAAAAAGATGAAACCATATATTGTTCCTGTAGTTGTTGTATTCCATGTATTCCAGAGCAGAAAGACCTGTTAGTCTTGTGAGTAGTGGGGGACTTTGCAGTGTGCATCAAAAAGCACTGGGAGAGAGGAACATTGGAACATTCCAGTGTCTGCAGCACTGAGTTGGGGGATCAGTAGTTCCATGATGGTTTGGTTAGGAAGGAAAGAGGGAAACACTGTGTTTGGAGGGCAAGAACATGGAGCAAGAATCAGCATCTGAAGGTGGTTAGCTCGTTTGGCCTTTATGGAGGGGTAGGAAGCAAAAGATCAAATGTTTCTTTCAGCATTTCTCTTTTTTCCTGTGGAACTGTGGGCAAGAGGGTTCCTCCTTTAAGCTGCAGCAAAAATCTGTGGTGGCTGACTGGTATCCCAGATGTTGGTGCTTCATCTCCTGTTGGACCCTCACAAACCTTGCTTTTCTCTGGGAATGCAAAGCAAATCAGAATATTCCTGGGACTGTAAAATGCCTGTATATGAAGCTGAAATATGGATAACAACATCATTCCTAATCTACCGTTCTTTGACAAATTCTTTCCTCAAAGAGAGTCTTCAGTGTCTTCATTGGAGTTGAGTGGAGGATTAATTCAGGAAAATTATTTATTTTCCTTTTTATTTCTGGTCCCAGGCACAATTTCTTCCAGGTGTGGGTTCATTTAACTTACAAAGCTGACAGAGTAATTGAGTTCAATTAAAACCTTTCCTGTCATTCTTTTTTGTTTTCTTTTTATTTATAAGTTTCTAGAATCTAAACCTAATTGACTGTACAATCTGGACTTAATGTAAAATATGATGTTGGTATATAAAAATGTAACTAACTTTACAAATAAGTTCTGTGGTTCATTTAAAAATATTCAGTGCTCTTTGATGTTTCTTTTTATTTACTGGAGTTTGTTCTTATGGTTAAGAACAAGGGAGATATAATTGTAAGAATTCACTTGGGAGTTTTCTGAAGTTGTCTTGACATGGCCATGTTATCCTTTCAAATTACTTATTAAGTAACATCTTAAACATTATCATCTTAGATTTGTCTCACTTTTGTTCTACATATGACAGCCATTGGTGAAAGTAATAAATAGTAGTCAGTGTAAACCAGGTCTATTTACTCTATCATAGAAAGTATGCAAATAAAGAGGATGCAAGTAAAGGCTTTAAGAAACGCTTTGTTATATGTGGTTTCAGTGTTTCTGTAAGTGGAAGTCTTCAGATGCTGGTGTATAGTGGTTTGGGGTCTTGTGTATGGGAATGTGCTCCTCCTGACATAGACAATGAGGTTTTCTCTAAGAAAATGTTTTGGGCAGGTATTTAAGCACAGCTGCTTGCTAATGTATTAATTGATAGTGACTACCTGTATTTTCCTTCCCTTGGTCAAAAACATAACTTACTGGTTTGCTCTGATTGCAGTACCTTGCTAAACAACCAGTAGCATCCTTCCTCTGAGGGAACAAATTTGCCACCATGCCCATCAAACAGTGCTGCTTTTATATTGTCATCCTTTTCATTTAGAAATTTTCACAGACCTGGAAAAATATCTTGGATCTGTCAGTCATAGAATAAAAAATGCTTTTCTTCTGCTTGATTTTCTTCCTTTAATTTGTTCTTTTAAATTTTTGAGATGACATCTACAGAAAAAATTGTCAGTTATATTTTGGGGGAAACTGTAGCAGATTTGAAGAGAGTATTTTCTTCTTGGAGTGGTAAATTGCAATTGTAACTGAAATTGTTCTGAAAGTAGGAACATGTTCATATATCAAGCAGGAAAGCCAGAGATCAAAGTTTTAGCCATAAAATGAAAACATTGAAATGTTTTTAATTAAATCCTATTCTGTGATTTAACTGAAAACAAGACCACCTAAGTGCAGGCACCAGGATACCCTTATCAAGAAACGAATTAAAAGAAGCTGCCCCAGACACAAAATGTTTCTTCAATGTAATGAACTGAGTTTAGAGTCTCAAATCACTTTCTGCTCAATTGATGCAAATTTTTCTTACTGAACTTTTATAGTTCTACTTTTTGTGGCAACCTGTTGCCTCATTGCAAGTTACACATTTTGCAACAACTAAATCTTTCAAATGGGATAAATGTATGTACAAACAAATACGTGGTGGGCTGCACTTTCAGGAAGCTGTAGCTTTCAAACACCAGCAACATTGTGTTTATTTTTATATAGCTTTATAGCATAGTTGGAATCATTTCTAGTTCCTAATTTAATATAACATGGGCAATTTTCATAGTGTAAAAACACGTGCAAAGGGGGATAAAAAGTCATTACTCTTAACAGTGAGTCAAAGTATCTTTTCATAAGCAGAGGCTTTTGCCCATCAGTAATTAAACATACCCCAGTACATAAAGGCTCATTAACAGATTTTTAGGGTCACTGAGTTCCAATTCAGTTATAAACTGGAGTTTTGTGTACAGGGACAAATGTACCCACTCCCTGGCTGAAATATTCCAGTGCCTTCTTAAAGGCTTTTAAAACTTTCTGTGGAAAGGATGCCTATTGGCAGAAACACAGTTGTTATTTGGATTGATTTGTTTGGTAGTTGGCCACGGGAAGTCTTTGGAGTTTTTTAGGTGGATGAGTAGGTTATTTTATGCAGAGAAATTTCTTCCTTGCAATCCTGATCATGGCAGTTGCTTTATGCTCTGAAGTGTTAGTTTGTCAAATGTTTAATACTGTCTGAGGATTCTCAAAGGTGTATTTCTGTATGCAGTAGTAAAGACGTCTGAATCTCCCTAAAAAACAGACCTATAAACCATGAAAATGCCAGAATTATTTTCTTTTGTGTTCTCTCTGGATATTTCTTTGTACTTTCAGTGCATTGATTCATCCAGTTTACCTTTTCTATGCATGTGTCATGTGTTTCTCTTCATGTGTTAAACATTAATGCAAACAAAATAGAAAAAGAATCTTGGTTGCTTTTCAAGTTGCTTTGTAGTTTGTCCTCAGACTTCAGTGACGGAACAGCTTAATTGTTCAGTACTTACAAGCTTACTTTGCCCTGCATAATTTTGCCTTTTCTCAGTCCATAATATTCTTTTGACTTTTCCACAGACTCACATTTCAAGACTTCCTCCTGGAGCTGTGGCGGGACAGTCCGTGGCAATAGAAGGAGGAGTTTGTAGGTTGGAGAGTCCAGAAAGCAGCTGATTCTTCACTTCATTGCAAAGAATGTGAATGACTTTTTGTACAATGAGGGTTTTTTTTTGTGTTTTAACAGATGTTGGAAGTTCTGCTTTTGTTTTATACTCTCTACTGCAACCATGTGCACCATAACTTGAGACAAGTGCTGCTGTAGTTTAAGTTCTCACTCTGTGAATGGGGGTTGTGTGCATGTTCATTTTGTCCCACAAATAAATTAGGAACTCTTCCCCAGTTGTGCAAAGATCATGTACGATTAATGATTGCATTTTCATTTTTTTTATGTTGAAAAATAACCAAAAAACAAGAAAAATTAATTTAAAGATATGGTCACAATTGTCATTCATATTCTAAATTTAAAAGTAACAGGCCTTTGAAGTGGCATTATAATTATGCAAAAAATGATTATGGTTTCTAAGTTTCTCAGTGGTTTAAGGAAATCCAGAGGTGGTTTAAACATGAGTTGTTTTTTTCCTCTCCAATAAGGAGGATTTTTTTGTTGTTGTTCAAAGAATGGTTTCAGTGAAACAAACTAGAGCAAAATTGAGGCTCAAATTGTTTTTAAATAGTCTTATAGGTCATATCTGTGTTCCCAAACCAAGATGTTAATAGCTCCAAGCTGTATGTATTGCAAAAAGCTATATGAAGATAACGTATCGTTACGCAGTCTTTATGTATAATGGAATATTACAGTGTAAATAAGAAAACAAAGTTTATGGAAAGATTCAATATTATTCTTCACTTCTGCTTTAAATCTATTTTTAAGAGAGGTACAGAAATGAACATATTACTGGATGCAAAGTGCAATGTGTATTAAGTGGCTGGTGGGAGGTCTGATACTGAGCTTTCATGTTGGTAAAGCAACTTCCTCAAGTCCAGCCCTAGCATGGGTATTTATATAACTGTGTGTAATATGTATGTACTGTGCATAAATTGACTGTAACTCTTTTGATACCTTCAACAAACCTGCAGTGTAAAACAAGGTAATCCTTGTCTGCCTCGTGAAGGAGCGTTGGCAGCTGAAGTGTCGTTTGTCACCAGTTTGGTTATGTGAGCCAGGCTGCCCAAGTCCTAAAAGCAAGTTCTGATGTACAACCTTCCACTCAGTCCTTTTTCCTTCACAGCACTGGCAGCAATAGAAGACTTTTGTAATTGATTCATTGTCCTGATAAGTATGCCAAAGAGAAACTAAAATAGTTCATCTTTTTCCCTGGTGGATATTTGATAATACCGTTTTCAGAAATAGTGGATTAATAGATACTCAGACTGTATTCGCTTAACCAGGCATTGTACTTGCCTGTTTTGTAATGTTGTGCCTGCCTATAACAGACATACTTGACTGATGAAATTGTTATATTGATTGTAGTACCAATCTTTCATGGAAAAAATAAAATTTTTTTAATAGCCTGAGTTCATTTTCATTATTATACTGCAGCATATATTGAGATGCTGTCATCTGTGTGTGACTTTTTAATTGTGACTTCAATATAGCCCTATAGCTGAAGATATTTCAATACAGTTCTGTAAATAATATAAACAGCAGCTTTCCAGATTGCACAACAACAAAGTGGAATGTACCTGTCCTGAAATAGTTTGTGCTCAAATACAATGCTTGAGGTTGGATCCTCAGTCATGGTCTGAGGAAATGATGCAGCAGAAGCTGTGTTGTCACAGCCCTTAGAACTGCTCTGACGTGGTTAATGAGTGAATGATTGTGTGGACCCTTCACTGTGTAGTGAGTGAAAAATTGAAGGTGATGTACATGGCTTTGTAATTACCCAAATTTGAAAACAGCCTTGCTATTAGAAAAGCTAAAGGAACAGTGTTAGCCTGCTTTTGTTCTAAAAGTGCATTTCTGTACTGACATCATAGGAATTTTGGCATAAATTCACTCTTTCATGCCCTAAGCGTGGCAGAACACC
Organism: Cettia cetti; assembly: GCA_013401135.1. Taxonomy (NCBI): domain Eukaryota; kingdom Metazoa; phylum Chordata; class Aves; order Passeriformes; family Sylviidae; genus Cettia; species Cettia cetti. The sequence goes on along the minus strand of VZUI01091517.1, from coordinate 68,167 downwards.
TTGTAAAACGTAAATTGATAAATTGTCTCTTGCCCTTACTTGCTTAATTTCTCTTTTTGGCAGTTTAGGTTCCAGCATAGGATTTTTGTGGTTTGTTTTTACTTTTGTGTCCATACAATACCCAATCAATTTTTTTTCTTCTTTTTAGTGCAGAGTTTTCTACTTAAAGTACGTATGAGAAGAAAACTGTCTTAGCACGTATGAATCTTGGTATCAGCAATTGTGAAGACTGACAGGAGCAGAATTTCCCATCAAACTCCCACTTAAACCAATGCAATATCTTACACTACTTTAATTATGGGTCTAATTGTGTTGCTAGCTCTATTTTGAGGTTAAAAGAGGCTTATGAAATATAAATGGTGAGGAGGTACCCTGCAGTGACGTGGTCTGTAAGCCCTGTGTGTGATGAGTAACCATTGCCACTGGCATAGGCAGATACAGCCCAAGAGGAAATTACACAGTTGACAGCAATAGCTACTGAAATTATAAAGGAAGGATGAGCAAGTGAAATAGATAGAAATAAAATTTGAGTTCTGTCGATTTTATTCTCAAACACACAATTACGTGTCCTAGAGGATTTTGCAGCAGACAGGTCGGTGCCAGGGTAGTCCTATTCAGCCTTCAGCCATAATAAATTTTCTTGCTTCAAATTTCTAATAGGCTAAACCAAACCTGACACATAAGCCATTTTTGGTCTTACTTTGCTCCTGTGCCTTTACAGCACGAGCCTACAATGTGTGATTTCTAAGGGTTCCACCTGAGCAAGTTACGGAAGACAGGCTTGTTACACTAAAAGATCTGAAGAGGTGATTTGAGTGCCAGTTGCAGGGTGGTTGGTTTAGGGTTTTTTAATAAAAACTTTACAGTTTTTATGTTCTGTACATTTGAAGACTATGCTTTTCTGCTTGTAAATTAACCTCTGGGAGGCAAATGAGAAAGGTTTAACTGAGGTGGAGGAGGAGAGGACCTGATTTAGGGGAACTTCAGCCTTTCACCTGTAAAGGACAATACAGAAGGTGCTGTGAAGAGAGGGAAGCCTAAAAGAAAACAAAGCTGGTAATAAATCTAGGGTTAGTAGCAAGGTTGGGGTAACTGCTATTGTTACTTAAGATGTGAATTAAAAGCAGAATATAGAAAAAATAACCAAAAGAATTGGTTGTTATGGCATTACAGGTACAGTATTTCACAGTGGCACATGGTAATTGTGCAACTGGACGTCTTTGTAACCCAGTTTTGAGCAGAATGATGCAGAATTAGATGGGAAGCTCCCAAGCATGTATTTACATGCTTGTTAAAATGAAGGCTTGGAATTTAGTGATTTCTTTTTCTTCCAGTTGTTTTGTGAGTTGAGTCAGTGAGATATATCAAGAGTTCTGTCAGTCAGTGGTAACAGGATTTATCTGTTGAAAGACACTGAACTGCAGGGCCAGTTTTTATAGTGTTGTGTGTGCAAATAACTGAACACTATCTCTTCATTCTCAGAAGGTTTGCCTCTCTAACAGAATTGGGATCTGTAATTCTGGGTGGCTGACCTCCCATCCTCTTAGTAGAGAGTCACCTTTTCATATTAAAATATGACTTAGGCAGAAAACCTGATTTTTCAGGTCAGTTTGGTTGATAGGAGAAGGTTTAGGAGAGAATTGAAGAGTTGGAGGGAAACTTTATACTGTAGCTGGGTAGGGAAGTTAAGGCTCTTGTTAGCAGAGTATACAAAATAAATTTACCAATGGGGAGAGCAGAAATCAATGGAAGGTGGTAGAGGGAAAATGAAATTGTTTTGAAGGAAAAAAAGAGTAAGAGACACTAACCAAGAAACCTGATTTTTCAAAGAATTGATATATCCTTCACATGCTATTAGGGCTCATCTTCCAACGGATATTTGAAGAAACAAAGTATGAACTGCTCCATTACGCTTGGTTTTCATGTGAAAAACTTCTGTTTGACAGCAAAGTGAAGACAAACACAGAATTTCTGTGGCTTTTTAGCCTCCATGGATGTCAGCAGAGGTTTTGTAGATTCCTTGCAGGAGGGTTGGGAAAGGGCCACTGCCTCATACCAGAGAGCAGATCTGCCAAGAAATGCTGAGAACCCCTAACTTGCAGGAAATTGTGTTGAGATTTTATATGGAAGCTTGTGGCAAAGGACTCCTGCAGTGGGTCTAAGGACAGCATTACTGATTGAAAAAACTTGCCTCTTTTCTTTTTGCTCTTTTTTTACAGGAAAGTTTTGCTGCTGTAAGAGCCCCATGCTTGATTATTCACTCCATTGGGAGATAACACAGAGATAAGAAGGGCTTGTACACTGGCTTCTATTGTTTCAGATTCTACAGTGACACAGATTAGATTGCACACATTCCACATAACCTGGGCCTTACATCCTTTTAAAGACCATGAGCATCACTTGATGGTGATTTAAACACAGCAGATGTGTCTTGTTACCCACTCCTGTCTGCCTGAAGAAGCAAATAAAGTGTGTTAGCATCAGCAGCAGGCGTGGTGAGCCCTGCTTTCCCTTGGCCTTGTGCCCAAACCATTGTACCCTCCCTTGCCTCTGAGCTCTCAGTGATAATGTTGTATTGCTGCAAATGTCCACTGAGGCACAGGGACAGAGACCAGCCAAGCTCATCTGTCTGAAACAAAAAGCCTTTCAAAGTGAAATGCCATTTTCAGAAAGCGTCACACGAAGGCAAAGTGTCTGAGGTGAGGTCCTGTCCCCAGTGAGGTCACTTGGAGCTCAGCCAGCAGCTTCAGTGGAGCCAGGATGTCATCCTTGGAGGTATTTAACTTAGAGGACTCAAGCTTTATGAGTCCGTTAATGCCAATACTGGAGGCTTCAGAAATGAGATGGTGTGAGTTGTTTTGATGACTCATTTTTTTGGATTATCTGGGAATATCTGTTGGGTGTGTAGGGCTCCAGCAAGCCAAGTGGAAGAACCAACCACATACTCCTCTGGGCAAATAATCTGCTGTAGCCAGGCAAAGACTGAGCTAAAAGGAGCTAAAGGCTTTCAGCACTGTTTTATAATTCACAAGTTTTCCTAAAGATGATAATTCTGCAGCCCTGGTTTCACTTCAGGTGAACGGTAACAACAAAAAACCACCAGAGCACAACCTTGGGCAAGGATTCCCATGGTACAACTCACCTGTGGCAAAGCACTGTGTCCCAGGTAAGTGACAGTGATACCAGCCTGGATTGTCACATCTGCTGGATGCACTGGACCTGTGATAGAAATCCTGTTGAACATAGTTTTTAGATTTTTTTTTTTTTTCTTAAAATGTGAGTTGTGACTGGAAACAGCCACACAATGCAGCTCTGTGCTGGAGGTATCCCAGTCATGCTCACTGTCAGGCTGAGATTTGGATTAAAGTTGGGATCAAATTGTCCATACTTGAAAATCCTGCTGCTTTTTGCAGCTAAGAGCAAACTCTTCTGTCTCTGGTGTTGTACTGTGGACAGGTGTCAAGGCCCTGGCTGTAGAGGAGCAGGATGGGTAGCAAGGAGTGAGAAAAAAAAAAAGTGAGAAACAGCCCCACAATCCCTTCTGGCAGGAGAGGGTGCAGGATTTATGGATGAGGGAATAACATTGAGTCTGGGAAAGAGGATACAGGGGAAGGTGGTGTTTTAATTTGCCTTTGTCTATCACTATCCAAACCTATTTTAATTAAGCATGTATTAAATTAATTTTCCCCTAGCTGAGTTTGTTTTACCCATGAAGGTACCAGTATTAATTATCTCTGCAGCCATTGTTCTCTTCAAGACTATAACCAAGGAGTAAAATTTTGCAGGAAATATTCTTCTGGTAGGTTAATTTTCTCTTGGGCCAAGGGGCTGATACGTTTGGGGCCTGCAGCTCCATGACTGTGTAAAGGAAACACAGGAATGCATGGCTGGAAGAGGGATGGGGAACATAGAACAACTTGCTTTTAGCTGATGTTAAATTGGGTATTAAATGAAACTGCTCCATCAACTGCTCACTGTGATTCTTCTTTGTGTTAGATGTTGCTCCTACTGCTTCCAGTCCATCCCTGGGAGTAACTGCTACAATGCACTATGGATCTTGTTGGGGAAATAACACTGTGTTTATAAAATTGAATTTGTGGCTGATTTTTTGGGAATCAATCCTAGCAAAGTACAATTCTTGATCCGATGAAGAAACAGCTTCCAAAGTGTGGAGGCAGTGAACTCCTCTGGGGAGATAAGAACAGGCTGAGGCTTGAGGAAATTAATGGTCAGTGTTGTGCCATGATGGCCTTTGAAACTAATTGTGGGTCTGTGGAGGGGAGGGATATTGTTTCAAGCCCCATTTTATTGTATCAAGGTGTCACACACATAGTGCCCCTGAAAGAAAATTTATCCAACCAAAAGACAATGCCATGGCACAGCAGAGAATGCTGTATGATAGGGAATTTGCAAACTGTTGCAATTAGGTGACTGCAATTCCATGAATTTCTCAGGGAAAAGGATATGTATGGATAGAGAAAACATTATTTTGAGTATCTTCTTTGCACATCAGAAGAATAGTTATTCCCAGATTTAAGTTTTAAGAATCTTGACCAGCATTAGGGAGGTACCTGAATTAGGAAAGGACTCAAAAGTAAGGAGACACACAACTAAAAATGATGAACAGAAACCTGGCAAAAAGTTCACTGTTCATACACAAGGGGCAGAAGGCAACTGAATTATCCTGTTCTCCAAAGTGTGACTTGGAGAGAGTTTTAAGTTCAGGTATGAGCTAATGCTGTTTTCTTCTTTCAGTACTTTTCTATTTTACTTGTTTTCTGTTTTGAAACTAAGATGCCTTTGCTTTTGCCTTGCTAAACCATTTCCGCTTTAGGCATCTCTAAACTCACACAAATTAATTTAAAACAAAGGTGCTTTTGCTTCTGTGGGGATGCCAAGCCCGAGTCAGGTAGTCAATAGGAGCTAACCCTGCAGAGAATGGCATCCAAATGCATTCGAGTGTCTGAAGAAATGGGCAGGTTTTCAACACTCCCCTGTGCTTTGTCTTCAAACTAGTTCAAATTCCAATCCTTCATCCATTTCACTGCAGTAGAATGAGCCCTTGTTAGGTGGTCTCACAAATGGCACACACAAAGTGGTAAAAAAGCCTTCCTTTTACCCTTCCTGGAGAGGTAATGAAGAAAACAAGATCTGTTTGGTTTTGTTTTCCTCCCAGATTGAGTTGTACCATTCAGCGTGCCCAAGCCCTGCCCTGAGGATGTCACAGTGTTGTCAGGATGTTTCCTGAATGCCACAGCTCGGTGTTTGCTCTCAGGGTACTGGGGGCACTAAAGCCTGTATCCATCACTCTGATGCTGCTTTCCCTTCTGCATCACTGCCAAAAATTAGCAGAATAATTTCCCTGGGAAAACGCTTGAGGTCTCCACCTTAAAAAGGTCACAGGCTCCAAAACCTACATTTCAACAGGTTTTTTAGCAGTAGTGGTGGCCTAGGCGGCCTGGTCAGTGTGATTAACTATTTATTTGGAAATCCTATGTGCAAGTTCTTTCAGGCCAGTGTGCTCTTGGATTGTATGTGCATGTGTTGTCTTTATTCAAATCCACTTTTATGTCCTACTCTCTCCACTCTTTTCGTCTTTATTTTCTCTTTCTCCAGCACCATCACTTGTTTCACTTCAATACTATTAACAGAGGGCCCACAATTATATTTTCCCAGTGAAATGAATGTGTGTGGTTAGAAAGAACAAGGAAATACATCAAGTTCCTGAATTGAAGGAAGACTGATGACTCCTTCGAGGATCCATGCCCAAAGAAAAGGATTTTTTTCCCCAGTTAGGGCTAAAATGTAGGTTGCTGTGAGCTCTGTTGGCACAAATGTGGAAGAAACCAGGCATTGTTTGATCCAGTGATTCCAGAACAGCTTCATTCACAAATGAGAACCTTTTTAGATGGTGCAAAAGTTCTGAATTTTTATTTCTGTTTCTTTTTCACCTTTCCTTTTTTTTTTTTTTTTTTTTTTTTTTTTTTTCCCTATTTAATTCCTCAGATTTTTCACAACTGGTAAAAATCACCTGCACACTAATGTAGAAGAATAAGGCACTGCATTCCTGCTGGCAACAGGGGACCTGGTGAAAAGGGGTAAAGGAGCCATCCCTGCTTTTTGTACTTTCTGTTGAGTTTATTTTTTCTGCCTTAAAAATTCTCCATCAAAGATGTTGCTTCATGCAGTTCTTTTGCAAAGACCAGTATGATGTTCAGGTAATTTTGCCATGAAAAAAACAACTTCTATTCACGACATAAAAGTAGATACAGTGACTTTTTTGAACAGGGCTTGCAAGAGAAAGACCACATAAGCTTTTGCTTCTTCTTTGCTGAAACCTTTCATGTGGCTGGAAAGAAGATATAATCCCTTTTTCCTTCCTGGTAACTAATTCTCCTGACCTGAAAATACCAAAAAGGAAAAATTCTTTCAAATGAGAGCTGACATCTCCTCCTCATCTTAAATATTCTGATTATTTCTATCTCCCATGCAGATAGGCTGCAAGATCTTGTTCTTGTTAGTCATGTGCTGGTGAGGTTACCAAGTACATTTTGTTTCAGTCCATCTTGTCAGGAAAAAAAATACACTAACTTGACAGTGGACCTTTAGATTTATAAGTCCAGATAAACAAGGTAAGTTTATTTGTTGGTGAAACAATGCGGCTCCCAAATTCACTGTCTGTGCATACAAATCCAAAAAGGGTCACCTGCTGTTGATTCTTTTCTTTCTGTCCTCCTGATCCTGCTGCTCCTGCATCCCTGCTTTCCTGGTTGCTGGTGAGCTATGGAGTCTTCATAGTGTGCCTGTGGCCTTGGCTTGGGGAAGAGTCCTTAGCTGAGAACTTTGATCCAGCTCCAAGGAGATGATGGGTGGAAGCTCCGTGCCATGCCCTTGTGTCCAGGCTTTGAAGTCTAGGATTAGGCTGGGGGAAGGAAGAAGTCCTGCACGATATATCCTTTTGATGTGAAGCTCTGGTGAGTGATAATGTGAGTTCAGCTCGGGACTTCGAGGCTCCAGCCTGTGCTGAAGGGCTGTGATGAGCCCTTCCTCTCTCCTGGGACAGAACATCCTCACATGGAGGGATGGAGAAATCCTTGGATTCCCCCGTTCTGGGCTATAGCTTTGTTGACAGACTTATTTTTCACTCGAGCGTAGTAAATAAAAGTTTGTCTCCTGCTTGGAGATGATTCATCTGGTGTTGTGCTCAATAATTGGAATTCCATGCTGGGCAGCTGCTTCCCCCGCGCTCTGCCAGAGCGAGCGGTGTCTGCTCTGCACAGCTCCATCTGTTGGCATTGCTTTGCCGCGTCGGAAAAAGGCTGAAAACAAATAATCCTTCAAAACAAACGAGAATCCCTGCCCCGCTGCAGCAAGAGCAGCCTTTTTGCTTGGAATGTGAAGGCGATGATAGACAGGGGGCATGGGGAACCTTTCGCTGGGACCCCAAACCGGTCGGGAAAGTTCCTGCATGCCTGGCCTCCCCTGCATCTTCAGCATCCTTCAAAATCAGCAGTGCCCGGTGCCTGCTGGTGAGGACCCGGTGCCCCCACGCCGTTTCCTTTGGTTTTCCAGCCCGAACTTGGCCACGGCAGGCGCGGCAGCAGCTGCCTGCCAGGGGCTGTGCCTGCTGGAAGCGGAGCAAGCGGCGGTGGCTGCCGATGTGGAATGGCCACGGCAGCTCCGAGTCCTGCCCGTGCACACAGACAGCCGCAAGGGAGCTGCAGGAGCAGCTGGAGAAAAAAGGCAGCAGCCATCCCTACAGAGGGCCCGGCGTGGAGCTACGGACAGGACGGCTCCACTCCTCCGGGCAGCCCCCAGGAGCTGCAGAGCGCTGCGCCTCGGCAGCCCCCTGCTCACAGAGGGCTGTGCCCCAAACCCGGGGGCCAAGGACCAAGGGTGGGTGGTGACGGTGCTGCGGGTGGCCCGGGGGCTGCTCTGGATGAGCACGAGGGATGCTGATCGCTCGGGGTGAGGCGGGGCAGTCGCACGGATGAAGGTTTGTGCCGAGACAACGGCACGGGTTGGGTTCCCCATCCCTGGAAACATTCAGGGTGAGGCTGGATGCGGCCCTGAGCAGCCCGGTCTGCTTGAAGATGTCGCTGCTCACGGCACGGGGCTTGGATGGGACACCTGTAAAGGTCCCTTCCAAGCCACGCCGTTCCCGGTTCTCCTGGCGGCAGGTGCGGGGCTGCTGCTATGTCGGGGCTGGCCACAGGAGGGTACCACAGACAGGGACACGCTGCCCGCAGCGACACCGCCACACGCACCGGGTGACACCGCACCGCCCGCTCCCTTCCCGCTCCCGCCCCGCAGCAGGGCTGGCGTCCCAGCAGGGCAGAGCCAGCCCGATGTGTCTCCGCGGGTGAATCCCTGGCAGGGATTTCTCCCCCGGGGGCTGCGGATCTGCCGGGCGGAGGCAGGAGCCGGGACTGCCGGGCGCAGCAGCCTCGCTCCCCACCCTGTCCCGGGAAGAGCCGAGGGTAAAGCGCTCTGTGCAAACCCCGCCTTGCTCGGGGAGGCTGAAATTCAGCGCATCCTCCTCTCTGTTCGCAGGGACCCGGGGGGCCGATGCTGGGTGCCAGCACAGAATTCCCTGCTGGCTCCGGGCACGCCGGGCTCGGCTCTGTGGCCGGGCTGGAGCAGCTGCACGGATTGCGCCAGGCAGGAATGACACCGGCATCAGCAGGGGCGGCTTCAGCTGCCTGCAATTGTCCAAAAGCTGGAGCAGTTTAAAAAAATGAAGGTTATGCGCTCACAAGCAAATTGTTTTCCCTTGTATGGTTTATATGAATCTCTGCTTAAAAAAAAAAATTAAAAAATAAAAAATAATCTGCAATTCCTGGCAGTGTTGTCTTCTTCCAGCTGCTTGTGGTGTAGGTATGAACTTGCTTGACATCAAATACTGAATGTTTTCAATATTGATATCTCATATGTGTCTGGTCCTAAAGCAAGAATGGGGCTTTATTAATGTCATTCTTTATATATTTTATATATATAATATATGTGTTTTATCTGTATATTCTCTTCATATTTTATCAAAATATTAATTCATCCTTTAATCACGCCTATTATTTGATTTTATAAGGATCTTCTTCTTTAAGGCACATCAGATGTCCAGTATATCAGAAATCAGTATTATTTATGATGAGAATAAATGTTCAGGTTTTTTGATAGGGGCTTTTTCCCCCTCCATAAAAGGAGAAAGCAATCTGCCAACTAAATAAATGCAAACATTTTGTTTCTCATGCTATCAAAAGCAGCATGCAATATGATCCAGTCTCATTTGTGAAGGAACTGTTCTAGTTACACAGATGAAAAATTATACTTAAAAGGCAAAATCAAACAGAACTGTGTAGCTTGTTTGTTTATCTTCAGCTGTGATTGTCCTTCAGAGACTGAGGCCTGGCCTGAAGCTGACATAACACAAGATAGATTGCTTCCATGGACTTCAGTGGGAGTTTGGATTGGATGATGTGAGGTTGCAAAACTAAAAATATTTTATTCCTCTAAATGTCCTCTCAGAAGGACACGAGTACAACTTAATCCATGATGGAAAAAGTGGGATGTGAACACTGCAGCGACTGCTTCAGGTTCCCAGATTTCCCTGCCTTGAAAATGTGCTCTGCAGATTCGTGTTGAAGATGGCCACTCCCAGAGAAGGGCCTGCAAGCAGGATTTGGGGTTTCCCCACCAAGGAGAACAGCTCTGGGTGCTCCATTATCACAGAATCATGGAATGGGAAGGGACCTTTAAAGTTAGTCCAAGCCCTCTGCAGTGAGTAGGGACATCTACTACATGAGGTTGCTCAAACCTCTATCCAACCTGACCTTCAATGTTTCCAGGGATGGAATAGCTACAGCTTATGCCTGTGTTTCACCATCCTCATTGTAAAAGATTTCATCTTAATACCTGCTGTAAATCAACTCTCCTTCAGTTTAAAATATACTTTGTCCTGTCACAACAGGACCTGCTACAAAATTTATCCCCATCTTTTTTAGAAGCCCCCTTTAGGTACTGGAAGGGGCTTGAAGGCTTCCCTGGAGCCTTCTCTTCTCCAGGCTGTACAATCCCACCTCTCCCAGCCTCTTTTCACAGCACAGGTGCCCAGCCCTCTGGTTTTCATCTGGACCTGCTCCAACAAGTGCATGTCCTTCCTGTGCTGAGGATCCCACCTGGATGCAGCACCCCAGGTGGGGTCTCACCAGAGCAGAGGGGCAGAATCACCTCCCCTGACCCTCTGGCATGATCTGAGTTTCCCTGGCTGGAGTGCAGGTACTGCCACCCTGGGAAGAGCAGCAGCAGCAGAAATCCCCATGCTGTTCTGGGCACTGTAATGTGGCAGACACAAAGGTCCATGTGCAGGCAGGAACCCCCCCTGCAGGCTCAGCTGGCCATGGAGCTGAGAGCTCAGAGAAGAGCAGTGCCCTTCCTTGGCAGGTCCATCCACTGAGATCCAGTAATGTTAGACAGAGAAACTCAACCAGAGGTGACCTGGCTGCCCCAAGAAAAGCCTCCTGGATTTCTCATATGCCTTATCACAGAACTGGGACAGAGAAATCTGCAAACAGCCCCAAATTCTGCTTCTTTGTTGAGCTGTCCCAACCAACTTGCAGCAGCTTTCAGCTGTCTTCACAGTTTGAAGCAAAGCTGCTACCAGGGCTTGGGAAATGGGAGTGAGACTGACTTCAGTTATGGAAAACCTACAAGGCAAAAGTATGAAAAGCTTGCTGGTAAATCATTTACAAGAAAATATCTTGCTCAGCATGGGGTTTGCATTGAGGGGGTCATATTTAATGACCTGCTTCAAATGTTAGTATAAATCATTGCTTCCTCACCAGCTAAATCAAGGCTGCCTCATGCTCTGTGTGCTCTCCCCTAGAAATGTCACTGACTTGTGAACATGCTGGAGTTTGGAGCCACGTGGCACCCAGGGATGGAGAGAAGGACAGGGAACATGAGGGGTTGTCAGGCATCCCTGGGGGATGCTCAGCTGTGCAGCTCCTGGTTTCCACAGCACCCTCTACCTCTGCAAAATGCAGGAACTTTGGGATCTTTTTGACAGCTTGCTAGACTCCAGTAACCTAAATGAACCCGTGTCCCTGGAGCAGAAGCAGGGACGGTGTTTAGGAGGATACAGAAGGCAAATGTTTGGCTTTGGTGGGATGATGCCTGTGAGTTATGCAGGGAAACTTCTTTCAAAGTGCTTAATAGACCTCAGGCTCACCAGGGTCAGTCAGCAGAGCTTCCCAATGGAGCCACCACAGGCAGAATCTCCTCAGGTCAGGCACAGTCTGCCTCAGCCAGAGGTGCAGGGGGGCAGCCTGTGAGTGCATGGCCAAAGGAATGTGTGTGCATGGGAAGGGGGGGAAATTCCCTGAACTCCCTCCCCTTGGAAAACAAACATTGTGCCTCCAAAAGGCAACAGCCACTGTAAACACGAGGGAACATAAGTGCCACATCTATTTCTTGGCACTGGATACACTTGGTGAAGGTGGAGGCTATGGGCTGCTTTCACCTGTTTATTTTACACACAGAGCAGTGGGGGAGAGAAACCTCAGCATGTCGACAGACAATTGGTAGCTCATTGTGTTTTTTCTACCTTTAGATCATAAGTTCAAAAACCAAAAATGCATGGCATACTCTTTGTCCTTGTTGCCTGTGTGAGAATGTCAGTTCTGTATAGGTCATTCAGAGAGATTTTATGGTAACAACATGCAAGTGAAAGCAGTTACTGCTTTTGATGGATGTGTTTAGCACAATGGTACTTTCACATTTTAAAAATGAGAAGAAAACTTTAGTCTCTTCAGTCCAAGTACAAAAAGCAAAGTCAAAACATGTTTAAGGTATTACCTTTTCTTAGCAGGACTATCTTAGCCGAGGAGAGGAAGTAGGAGTTGAGTAAGTGAGGCTTCAAAAAATGGTCAGTTCTGGATTCATGGTGAAGATGGAGTAAGAAGGTGTGGAATATTGTGTGAATGGCAAAACAAATCTACAGCAGGAGCACAATGAGCATAAATATAGCTGTAAAATTGCCTAGAGAGGCTGTAGGCTGGGCTGTCCTAATCCCCACACAGAAACCATAGGTGGTGTTTGCCAAGTCTGTGTACATCATGTTTTCCTCAGTCTCCTTTCCTTTCCTCCTTTATGCATGAGTAAGATTTTAATTTTAGCAGAAATTCTGCTAGGCTCCTGTGGGCAGGTTGGGGAAAGGAACTGAAGAACTATACTTTTATTTCTTCATACAAATGCAGGGACATTTGTCTGAGCTCAGCTGGTAAGGCCACCACCAGAGAGGTGTCAAAAGTCTGGTTGACATGTGATTTCCCAGGGAAGTTACTGAGGAGAGAATATTTGAGAATGTTTGAAGTCACCATACGTGGGCAGGCACAGAGCTCAAACCATTCCCAGAGTGGTCTGCTTGTCTGTTTTACACTGGTAGGATTCACCCAGGTGTGTCTGACCATGCACAGGAGGTTGCACAGGAGGGTTCCCAGGCCCAACTCCTGCTGTGATGTGGCTCCAAGCAACACTTTAAGAAGCATAAACCCCTGCTAATACATTCTGCAGCTCTGATGGGCCGGCATCTGCCTGGTTTGTAAAGGAACCTCACTGACAAGATTAATCCATCCAGAGGCTGAATTTCCTCCGTGTTGTGCTTCTTCAATAGTGCAGCAAGGGGCTCCTCCATGAGTGGGATGTTTGGAAGGGTTTAACCACAGGGAAACAGGAAACCGAGCTGATCTTGCCACTCCAAACAGGGACCCCAGGCACCCCTACCAGTGTCTGGTGTGAAAGCAGAGAGAAAATAGCTCAGGGTTTCTCTTCACTCCCACTCCACTGACCTCTGCTGGAGTCCAAAAAGCCACCCCTGCCTGCTCTGTTTATTTGTTTGTTCAGCCCTGGTACACCCCTGTTTACTCACCAGCACCAGGGACACTGGCTCATTTGGCAGCCTCTAATGACAGCTTAAGGCTCACCACCCCATACTAATTCTGTGTTGTTAAAAATACACTTTTTTCCAAATGAGAAATGGCAGCAAGCAAACACAGGGGATGGCTCTTCTCTAGTTCACAGTGTGTTTGCTTTGTCCCGCACCTTTGTTTTGGGAGATGCTGTTTTTGTAGAAAATGAGTCCAGAGCTGCGTAAATCTCACTCAGCTCTTTCCGAGTGTGTTTTCTGGGGATTATTATGCTGGCTGAAACACAAGCTGTTTCTCACAGCCAAAAATGTGAACTGAAAATGAGCTCAAGAGCCATTGATTGCAAGATAAGCAGAAGCCTTTCAACTGGGATTGGCCACAGTGCTGTATGACTGTAACTGGTTGGACACTTCCTGAAATGCAGTGGTGTCAGGAGCTAAAATTACCAACATTTCTGTGGGGTTCTGAAAGTAATTCTTATTCTCTTCCATCAGCCACTGTAAAGTGTGGTGACCAATACTTTTTCCCTACATTGGTACAAGGGGAAATAACCAGAAGAATAGTCAACGAGCTATTTATAAAGATATAATGCAATGCACACTCATCTGCTTCTGATGAGTGGGTCTGGCCATCAGGAAAACCATGAGGGATTAGAGGAGAAAATGGGTTTGTGTTTCTTCCTGTACTTTTTACTGTTAATCTACAGCATTTGATCTGACGCTAGTTCCAACATCTGAGCTCCAAATTTGTGAGGTGAGACCCTCCTTGGTTGCTCTCACCTGAGTGCTGAGGTAGAATGAATGGATGGGAAGGTTCTGCATGACACATTGAATAATCACATTCCCCATGTCCACTCACAAGCAAAATATCTTTTATTTAAGAAAGGATTTTGTGACCCATTCCCTTTAACAGCCCTGCAACTAACAGTGTGCATTGTTCATTTTCTGTGGACTGCAGAGGCTGTGATCGTTAATCACCAATCTCACTTTTTCAGTCAATGTCTGCTTTATTGGCTTGGTGGTCTTTGTACACCTTAAAAAAACTGGGAATATTTAGTAAGCTGGGTTATTTTAAATGGAAATAACTATTGACATCAGTGGGAATAGACAGCCTTTTGTGCACTCTGAAGTTGATAACCTTTTTCTATGGCAAACTTACTCAAGGGTTTGAACTACTCTCTCTGGTTTATCTAAGACAGTCATTTGATGTTGCATCCATGTTGGATAGTTCAATCTTCATCCATCTTTAAAAGTAGCTCTTTTATCCCTTCAGGTGGGAATTGGTTAAACCAGGTAGATGCTGCCATCGTGGTGATAGAGAGGTGGGAATTTGTCTAGTGAGGGCCCTGCTGTGCTTTTGTGTTTATGTACACCCAGATTTATCAAACAACAAATGGAAGTGCCTTTAGGCCTTCAGGCTGTAACATCTTCTCATACTGAGGTGGGGAGGCTTGGGTGGTTGCTGGGATTTTCCCTGTGCCCATAATTGTCAGTGTACACAGTACAAAGCATAACCTTGTGTCCATAACTGGGACATAACCAGGACTGCCTGTTACCTCTGCTCTTAGGGAGTACAGGATCAGCCAAAGAATTTGTGACCAGCACCCAAACCATCTGTCCCACTCCCCCCTCCTCAGCTGGGATGTGTGGCTTTCCACCCCACAGCGTGAGCAGGAGCTGCTCTTCTGTGAGGCCACAGAGCATGTATGCACACATGTCAATTCTATGGTGATCCAGATGCCCTCCTCCGGACAGCTTTCTGAAAAAAAATGACTTCATATAGGAAAGATGTGTTTTTCACGTCTGGCTCCTGAACATTGTTTTTCGGTTACATGGTATTTTCTGTAATTAGCAACAAAAATTCAGGCACAGGAATATAGTGTGTGTTTGTTCCATGAAGACCTGGGACCATTTTGATATTTAAAAAAAAAAAAAAAAAAAAAAAAAAAAAAGCTCATTTAATACCAGCCCAGCTATTTATACCTCTTGCACAAACTTAAACATAACAAAAAGTGCAACATAACTCATGAAGCAAAGGAGCGTCTCTGCCAAGTGTAATATTTGTATTTGGAAACATGGTCTATATTGTATGAAGCAGTAGCCTTCTAACAGCCTCCAAGGTTTCTTTTGGCTGATGTTTATCCAAACAGTCTTGCTCTTCATTCATTTTAATGGCTGAAAGGGAGCTGAGTGTTTGTGCTTGGTGGGACTGGCAGGGCTCAGCCTCTGCTCCTTCAGCCGGCGCCGGTGCCCGCCCCGAGCCCGGGGCTGCCTGTGCTGCCATTCCTCCTTCACACACGGGCAAAGGCTCTGCCTCTGGCACTGATCCTGCCCTGTGTGTCCTGCAGATCTGCCACCATGGGAATGAGTCACAGCACCCCCGTGTAGAGGAGACACTGCCCTTTGCTGTCATGGCCATGGGGCACTCGGGCAAACCCACTGGGTGTGGGAGAAGCACTCCCACCAGTGCCATCAGGGAGTCTGGAACTGGGAAACATCCATGGGCTCCCACTCTGAAGATGACAGTGCTCAGGTAGAAGGTAGTAATTGTGTTCTCCTTGAGTTTTAAAGACCCGGTTTTGTAAAATGTGGGTGCTGCCTCATCTCATATGTGAGGCTGATGTCCTTGTCATTCTTTCCCGTTTAGAAGAGGTTCACTGATTCACAAAATATTCTGGGTTGGAAGGGACACACAAGGATCATGGAGTCCAATTCTTAAGTGGTATTGGACTCACAACCCTTGTGTCACGAGCATCATGCTCCAACCAACTGGGCTATTCCCTATCTCTTTATTCCCTCTTTTGAATTCTTTTTTAAAAAGAATAATAACAATAAAAACAAAAATAAAAGGAACAGCAACAACAATAATAGTAGTAATACTAATAATAACAACAACAATAACAATAATAATTCATCATCACCATCATCATGCTGATCATCATCACAATATAGTTGTCTGGACTACCAGGCTGCCATACCCCTTGGGTAAGCTGAATTAATTTAGGGACATACAGATTAAGTTGAGTTTCTACCTAAATGACTGAAGCACAAGCTTTCCAAGTCCATGCCCTGAAGAGCCCAAGATATCAGGAATTATTTCAAGAAGATTCTTAAACACAAAGTAATGAAACTTCTGAGAATGGTGAAGTCAGGAATTAGGTACAGTTGCTACACAAAGCAGCAGGAGCAGGGAGTGGATAAGATGCAAGTGATTCAAATGTGAGTCAAAGGGACATATTAAAAATGGAATATTAAAAATAAACAAACTTACAAAAAAAAAAAGCTTTGTTTTTCCCTCTTCTTTTCCCATCTGTCAGTTATATAGCATATTACTGTTGCTTCACTGTTCAGGACACTATCACAGCAGCCATTTTTTCTTGTGGATGAGTTGTTCCTGAAAAATGCAGTTGGCACAGACCACTCATATTTTTCACACAAGGAATGTAGGTCTTCCTGTTCCACATATTTTTCTTCAATGAGCGTAGATATTGTTGTCACTGGGAGGAAAATCCTCCGTCTGTCTGCTAAAATACTTGAGAGGGGGAGATAAAGCACGAAACCTTTTTGTTGTGGCTGAGGATTTCCTCTGCAAGGCTCTACTTCAGTGATTCACGGCTCTTCTCCAAAAGAAATGCAAAGCTGGCATGGGTATTAATTACAATTTGCAGCCTGGGGCTACATCCATGGCTGCTGTAACTCAAATATCCACCAGCACCTATGGAGCAGATTTAGGCTGGATTGGTGATCAGAGCTGGGTCAGAGCTAGTGCCACCTCCTCATTCTGCTCTGGGCTCAGGGATGTGTCCTCGTGCTGCCTTGGGAGCACTGCTGGATGCCATTGCTCCCCAGAGGCATTGCCAGGTATGGGGCATAGTTTGGGCCTTCCCTTTCGGGGTTTCCAGGGCACAGCTCAAGCCATTACCCAGAAAATTCTCTTCAAAAGTCACCTCCCAATCCATAACAAGGCATGGAGTCTGCTTCTGTGTTTTAGTGCAAGAAAAGATGCACATTTTCCACTGATGGAATAATAATAATAAATTTTGGCTGTTTTGAAACAAAAAAAAAAAATAAGGGCAAGTGTTCTGATTTTTCTCTAAAGTTAGAGCCATTGTTCATCTGGGCAATTTTTGTGTATGAAATGAAGGCAGAGATCTGTCTTTTGGGGGAGAGCCACAGTGTGGATAAGTGCAAAGGAATTCTGCCACAGCTTTGCCATGAATTATATGTTGTCTGAGGGATTTAACAATATCACAAAGTTCATCGAGAACAGGAACACTCATTTTCCTATCTTTTCCTGCCAGCAAAACGAACAAGCAATTGAGCTTCCTTAAAGAAATTCCACCCAGTAGCTGTGCCAGCTCTGTCTTCCTCATGTTCGTGTGCGTTTGCTTTGTTCCTGAGTCCCAGATGGATTTCTGAAAATGGCACGGGGTTGCCAAAACGCATCTGAAGACACATATCATCAGTATGCACAAATTGTAAAGAATGCAGCCCCTGGAGCGATGGGTGATTTCATCAAAAGTGACTTTCCAGCTACGCTGAAACCTTTCATGTCTCTTGTGCAATCTGCAGTGCTAAAGCAAACAATTCCAGTGCCAGATTGTCATAAGGATATGAATGTTTCAGCTTATTAAAGGGCCACAATCTTATCAAATCAGAGAAGAAATGAAACCTCAAAGAAGGGTAAGCTGCTATAAATACAACCAGGTAGAGGTAATTGATTTCTCTCCCAACAAATAAATTCCCCAAACACTTTTAAACCTCTTAAGGATTTTTAGTCAAAGGGCCAAGTTCTACTCACCAAACCTTTGGTTTTCTGGAGCCCTTGAGCCATATTTTTGGTGCAGTGCTGTGCTTCTGGTGGTGTCAGGGGAGTTTTTCAGTGACTCACCTGGGAGAGAGTGGAGAGATTAGGGATTTTTGAAAGAGCAGCATTGTGTTTGATTCTTTTTTGTCGTTGTTTTGGATATGGAAGTCTGTGTAGTCTTAGGTTATGAGAATAATAACAGAGGCAAATGGATTCTGAGTGAGTTGTGGATACTTTTCCAAAGGGTGGATTGACAGCATGAGGGAGTGCACAAAACCTGAAACGAGTGCAAGAGTGTGTTGGAGCTGTGGTGCATTGGGACAAAAACAGGTCCACAAAAGTGTACCCTGACAGAAAAAGCCCATGGGTTTGGGCTCCAGATTTTGTGGAAAGTGAATAAGAATGGGGTAGTGACAAGAGAGCACGAGAGAAAGTGCAAGATTAAGGGCTTGGAATAGTGACAGCCTCCAGCTCCAGCAGTGCATGGAGAGAGGCAGGGTGTTGCTCACCATGTCTGTCACCTGTAGAAAAAGATGCCTTGGAAGCAGAAAGGGAGAAGGCTTCTGCAAAAACTTAGTGGTGAGGAAGACAGCTTGCTCAGGTGTGGAGTAAAACCTCCAGCAGTGGAAACTTCTCAACATAAATGGAACAAATCTCTATTAGAAACAGTATTTGATCTGCTTTAAGGCAGGACATGGCTGGACCTCCTTGTGAGGGCCACAGGAGCCCAGTTTCCTTCTCACAAGCAGTGCTGCTGCAGCCACTGACTCCTGTAGTGTCTGAAAGAAAGCAGAATCTCAACACAGGGATTTGGATATGGTGCCTGCATTTTCCCCCCTTCTCTCATTTTCCAGGCTTTGGGAACAAATCTTAAATGCTCATCAAGTTTCAAGACAACAAATTAAGTAGGTCACGTCACAACTTTGCCAGCTTATTTATTTTAAAAGAATAAAGCAGTGATGAGTTCCATGCAGCCTCTTTTGGTAAAGGCACCATCTCCTCTACAACTCAATTTACGGTGTTAGAAGGTTGGTATTTTTATGGCATTTCTCTTCAACTTAAAAGGAAATTTTTATGAAGACAGTTCAATCACTTTCTTTCTTCTATTTTTTTTTTTTTAAGAAAACAAATTAGGAAGGGGTTTTTGTGTGTGTGTGTGTTCAAAGACAGTGCTTATATTCTGGTTGGAAATTTTTTTTTTCCCTTGCTGAGGATTTCAGCTGGATCAGCTTCCTGAATTGAATTGCTGAATGAACACCGGGGTGAACGCAGAGGCTGGCAGGAGAGAGGCAGTGAGCACATCTGGCTGGAGGCAGGGGGTAAGGAAAAGAGACAGTCTGAGTGAGGAGAACAAAGGGGATCCGACCCCTGCTTGCTTTTCTGAGGGTCTACCTACACCACCAAAGGCAGTCACAGCCGTGGGATGGAAACTTGTGAGCGATGGTGATGTAAAGGCACAGCTGGCCCTGGAGCTGATTTTGAGTTGTAGCTTTTGTTTTCCTTCCAGACCCTGTGGGGATACAGCAGGTTCATCTCTGAGGTCAAGACATCTCTGCCACAGCAGCAGCAGCACCTGCAGGTGCTTGCTCCCCCTTTCCTCTCCCCAGGTGCTGCTCCATGGGCATCCTTGGTTTTCCCAAGCATGAGCCAGTCGATCAGTGCAGAGGTGAGGCAGGAACCTGTTCTGGCCAGCAGCCCCCAGCCCCACTGAGGCTCCCATGGTTGTGCAGGTGTTTAATCCCAGTGAAGGCTTTGCAGTCTGCTGAGCAGAGGGGTCAGAAAAGCACAGCCCAGCTGGAGCCAGGACGTGCTGCAGCCCTTGCTTCCATGGGCTCTACATCCCGCTGCCAGCACTGTTTGCAGGGCTGTAAAGGTGTCCTGTGCCAGCAGCTTCTCTTGGGGGAGCTTTAGAAGCTCTCATCCCCCCTCCCCTCCCCTTTTTTATTTCTAATTTATCTTTTAAAAGGGGCTGGAGGACAGACTGTCTGCCTGAGCACTGTCTGGCACCAGGTGGGAGGTGATGGCTGGGGCTGTGTCCCAAACTGTGCCCATCCAAAGGGCTTTGCTGGACCCAAGCAATCCCCTGTGAAGGAATACATCCTTTGGTCTTCCATCATATGTGTGCTCACACAACTGGCTTTGTGACTCACCCCTTTGGCTTCTGCAATTGCATTTAATAAACTGAAGGCTGAGGTTTCACCCCAGGGAGAACAAAGCCCTCCTGGACGCAGGACAATGTGTCATCTGTGAGTGGCACATTGCAGAGAGGCACTGAGACCAAATCCTGCACAGTGTGTGCTGCATCCACCCATTCCCAGTTCTTTGAAGGATTTGTCTGTGTGCTGCTTTGGGGTGTGGACAGTGTTTAACGTGGGCACAGACTTGTTCCTGCCTCACACAGCCTGGTGGCTGCTCAGTTTCTGTCTAAGCCACTGCTGGGTATGAGACACAATCACTGGAATCTTCAGAAATATCAGCATTAATACCAGTTGTGTTTCAGTGTTTCATAGTAGTGCTCATGCTTTTAGAAGTAAGATGAAGCCCTAGGGGAAAAGGGATTTACAGTCAAGTCCCAGTTTTGCCACAGCCCTTCCTCTCTGCCTTTAGCCAGGTTAGTTCTCTTGACACCATGAATTATCCTAATATTACTATCATGCTTTAAAAGCTATGGGGAAATTAGGTAATGAATATTTGTTGAGCTGAGATGTCCAGGAGGGACTTAGAGATGTTTTGTCATGTAGCATAGAAATGTTCTGAGTTATGGAGAACCACACCAAGGTATGGTTGTGACCCTGCTGCTTAAGCCTGTCCTGTCCCACTGTGTAGGGGCTGACTATGGCTCACAAGAAGCCTCTGATTTTTGTTTTAACATAGTGAGAAACTCTGTGTTAGTAGAAAGACCTCAGCTCCTTCCCCATTTTGACTGGAAACCCTGCCCATGGTTGAGGATATGTTTTAGTGGCTATGGAGGTATTCGGTTGAAGAAGGGCTTGATGATCTTGGAGATCTTTTCCATCCTCAATGATTCCAGGATTCTATTAATGCTCTCAGGAAGGGCTCTTCTCTAGAAGTGTATTTAAGCTAACAGCTTAACCCTGAAAACATTTGGTAACATGCCAATAACCTAAGGAATGTGAGTTACCACAGCCTATGGTTACAGGCATGTTCCTCTGCATGGAAGTCCTAAAAACCCCACCCATATGCATGTGGGATCCCCCAAAACCAGCCCAGCCTCCTGTCTGCTTGGGCTTTGAGCCCTTTGTCTACAGTGCTGGTTACAGCTGGCTCCACGGGCATTGAACTGGCACCCTCAAACGGTCCCAGTTAGCTATGGTCTGCTCAGCAGTGCTGCCAAGGCAGCTGAGGCTGTTTTCCTTCCAGGATGAATCTGGAACACTGCAACATGTGCAGTGCTTCACCTCCTGTGTTGTCCTCCCTCAGTGAACCCCTCTCATCTTCCTTCCCGCATTTCTCTCAGGCCGGGGCGCAGTGCGGCTGGGGCGTGCAGGTGAGGAGCTCCAGGTGAGGAGATCTGGAGGGCTGTCAGCAGACATCTCCCCAAGGAGGGCATGGGGTCAGGGAGCCCAGATATTGGGATGCTGCTTCAGTTTCCTTATAGGCTCCTCTGTGACCACCAACAGCTCTGGAAACTGCCCTCTCTTTCCAGTTCATTGCTTCCTAAACCATTGGCTTTGCAAAACTTTTGCAGAGCTTGATTCACAAAAGTTCTCTGAGGCCTTGGGTGTGAAATATTGTGACAAAAGAAGGCATTCCAGCTCTTTATTGCATCACACATTTTAAATCATGGAAAACTGGACTAAAATACAGTAAATTTAGCATAAAAAGGATTGCTTTCCAATTGCCTGTCAGGACCCCTTCAGCCTCATAACTGTTTTCGTGTGAAGCAATGAGTGTAATGCCTGTTGATAGTTGTTTGTTCCCTTGTTGTCTCGAAGTTGCTGGAAGCAATTTACAAGTTACTCTTGCTTAATGTCTAGGAAGAGAAAAGGATGGAAAATTTTTACTTGTTTCCTCTCCATAAAGATTTGATTCCCGAAAAAACAGACTGGTCTACTGATGATTTGAGCCTTGCTGTTGGCTTTGGGGTTAGAAGGCTCTGGCCCTTTGAATCCCCACTGCTTGCCATGAGCAGAAATTCAGGTGTCAGGCTCAAGTTCCCTTTGCTGTGCCTGTGTGTTTCCATGCCATTTGTGCCACTCCCATCACAGAAAAAGTTATTGTTCAAAGAAACATTACCTGAAGGACAGGGTTATTTACTCTTTGATACCACATGTCAGTACAGAGTGTTTCCCCTCCAGTGTTTGGTACAGTCCCACTCCCTGGATCTGCTCTCCTGCTGGCTGTGCCACTGTCCCTTTGCTGCCAAATGCAGCATTTTGCTATCTTATGCAAATTTGAAGGCAATGTTCAAATGCTTTTTGATCTGTTTGCTTTCACACCTTGTCTTCCTGCATGGATATCTCTTCATTGTCTGGCCAGGGTGGATGGGGACCTCTTCTGGGGGTGGCATCCCTGCCAATGGCAGGGGAGGTGGAACTGGATCATCTCTGAAGTCCCTTCCTATCCCAAACTCTCTGTGATTCTGTGACTGAGGAATGGCATTTGGAACTGCAATGCAATGAAAGAGTTTCTGAGGGTTTTCTAAACTACAGTCTGCCTTCACAACCTGTTCAGGGATGACAACTAATGCTGTGGGGAAGATGTGATCATCTCCTGGGGACTGCACAGCTCCCACAGCACTGAAAGCATCACAATTTGTTCTGTCTGAATTCCGGCAGACGATCTAATTATATGAAAGAGCATTGCTTTCCATTTGGTCAGAAGATGTATTCTGAGCTAAGTTTACCTAATGTTTTCCTGATTTGTGTGGTTTTTGCTCTTTTTTCTCCCTTCCTTGAGCTGGACAACAATGTGGTCTTAGTCCAGCAATCAAACATGAAAGAGAGCCCATATGTATAAAGTACCCTCCTTATGCTGGAACTTACCCAGAAGAGACAAATTGTCTTCACACAGGAGGTCTGGATTTGTGTCTCTTCCCATTAAAAAAAGAAAAATCTGGCATGAGAAGTGTCTTGGGATAAGGGCCATGCAGTGGCCATTTCCAGTGGTGCTGGGCTATGCTGCCAGACCCAAGTGCTCAGGGGTGCAGTGAGGCCTTTGCAAAGCCAACACACGGCAAGTTTGTGGTAGGAGAGGGGCTGTCACTTGTCCCCTGTACCCCAGGGTTAGCCTCAAACATTGGATTAGTGTCTCCTAGAGAAGGCTTTTTAAAGCCTTTTCATTGAAGTCCACATCTGGCTTGACCTGAAAAACTCAGCCAGTGGGCAGGAAAGCTGGGAGTGCTGGTTCACAAGGGGCCTGGCAGCTCTTGGCATTTTTTGGGGGTGCAATGACATGGCGGTGACTGAGCTGTGGGAGGATCCTATTGCTGCTATTTCCCTTCTAGGTTTTGCTGCTGATGAACCTTTCAAGGCTGGGTGAGATGGAGCTCTGAGCAACCTGCTGCAGTGGAAGTTGTTCCTGCCCACGGCAAGGTGGGTGGAATTGGATGAGCTTTAAGCTCCCTTCCAACCCAAACCATGATTCTCTCTAGAGGGTTTTGGATTGGCAAATGCTGGAGAGCAGTTCTACATCTGCTGAAAGCATTGGGAAGTTTTGCAGAAGGCAATCTTTGGAAGAAATATCTGGATATTCTTGGGAAGAAAAAAAACCTTTGTTTCTATTAAATTTGCTCTACCCTATTCAAGCTCTGTTCAAAAAGACTTCTGCAGCTCATGGTAGAATTGCCAGCCTGGAAGTGTCAGATGGAGCAGATTGTCCTGGGGGATTCCCTGGCCTTGCAGATCTCCTCTTCTAAAGCTGGAATGATCTGGCCTCACCTTCTTTGAAATGCAGACCACACACACCTTGACTGTGATTTAGACATCAAAGCTGGGCTCTCCTTCCATGTGTTCCTTTGGCCCCAGCTCCCTGCGTGGCTGCCTGGGTGCTGCTTCCATCCCAGGACTGAGATTCAGATTGGCAGTGCTGGCTCCTGGGTATAGGTGGATCTAGAAGCACACAGCTCCCGGGGCTTCCCACCTTCCTCCTCCCCAGCAGTGCTGAGCAGTCAGACATGGAGCAGGGCCCTGCTTTCCCTCTGGCTCACAGACTGAACCCGCGGGGCCATCCTGCCTCCTGCACAAACAGCCCGGCCTCCCCAACCAGGCCACCCAACCCAGCAATGATGGATGCGGTTGTGTTTGAGGTTGAGTCAGCTTCCTCCCCCACCTCCAGCCTGTGCTGCTCTGGTGGCTTCATGCCTCCTGCCTGTGTGCTGGGAAGATGAGGCCAGGTCCCTCTTTCCCTGTAGGAAAAGAGAGCCCAGGCAGTGCTCCAGTGCTCCAGGGGTGCTGGGCGGGGGCAAACCCGCCAGCCCGGGCGGCTGATAAGGGGCTGAGGGGAAGGGGGGTTGACCTTTTGAGCAAAAGCCACAGTAAATTACAGGAGTGCTGAGGGCTGTGCCACTATGGGCAAGGGCAAAACCCAGTTATTTGTCAAGGTTAACCACCACCATGGAGCTGTCTGGGGCAGCTGGAGGCTGCGGTGCAGCCACCGCTGGGCCGCGGCCTCCCTGAGCGTGTGGCCATGGGCGCTGTTATTTGGGAAAATGACCCGGGAATGTCTCCTTCCCTTACACCTACCAGCTGCGCCTTTTAATTTGGCTTTTCTGGGATTGTGTACCTAGTGGTGATTTAACACGTGGTGAAATGTTTGGGGACAGCCAGGCAAGGGAAGTCCTTAGCCTGCTTTGGACATAGACACTGTGTTTTCTTTGCTCAGCTCCTTTTCAAGATTTGCTTTGTTCCTTCTGACTTGCCCCTGTCTGAGACCACCCTCTTTCAGGATATCATTATCCACATGCTGATTTAAATTGGGATGACCCTTAATGAGGCCACACTGTAATTCAATGCACTGCTCTTTCCTCTCCACACTGGGCAGAGGTTTTTTTCCATTCCTGTTACTGCATCCTCTCAACCCAAAGAGACTCCTCCTATTTCCACACTTTTCTTGGTGTTTCCCAGGCAGGCTTTAAGATGAGAGATGTGTAGGAGAACTGATGCACTGAATTCAGGGTGCTGAGATGTGCTTACTGCTGCTGTTTCTCCAAGTTGTCACTTGCTGGTTGTACTGGAATAGCTGTGCTTCTGCCTCCTGGTGGGACTCAGGAATCCCTGTGTCTGCGTGGTCCAGTTCATTTGCACTTCTCCCATTTCCTTACCCGCCTCAGGGAGTTCTACTCCAGCAGATGGGACTTTTCCAAGGCCAGCTGCGTCCTAGTTCTGTGTTTCATGGCTGAGCAACATCCCCTCAAGAGCTGCCCCTGGGAAGTGTGGAAAGGGGAATGGCTGCAGCTTGGATTTGGGGACAAAGGAATGGGCTAAGCCCAGCAAATGGGTTAAGCACAGCTGTGCAGAGGCAGGAGCCAGCCTGGAATATGGTGCCTGGAGTGGAAACTAGTTCTCAAGCCTTCTCTGCTCCCCAAACTTTCTGACTCACATCCTGTATCCACCACCATGGTGTGCACATGGTGTCTCTTGCTTTAGGCATGTTTCAGAGTCTTACCAGAGTCCTCCTGAAATCCATAAGTGAAGCACTGTTCCACTTCAAGCAAAGCATTGGTCAGACCCATAATAAACAGCAAGCTCTGACATTTAACACATGTAATACTGTTTGCCCAGTTTTTAAAAGGAAATATTATCTAAGCACTCCTCTGAAGACTAGAGCCACCCACACTTAGCTGTGTTAGGTTTGGCCAGTTTGACCTGTGCAATATTGCTATCACTTCCAG
Organism: Cettia cetti; assembly: GCA_013401135.1. Lineage (NCBI taxonomy): Eukaryota > Metazoa > Chordata > Aves > Passeriformes > Sylviidae > Cettia > Cettia cetti. Next base: position 42,589 of record VZUI01091517.1, on the reverse strand, counting down.
AATATAACATTCTGAACCCCTTATAAATTGTGCAATGTACTGAATGAAAAGTTTCTCTGTATGTTTAAAAATCCCCCCACCCCCACTCCCAGATCCTTCTTGTGATAGAGAATAAATAAGGAAAAACTTTATAACTCCCTGAACTGATAGAAAATTAGCACAGTCATAAAAGGCGTCTGTGGCTTTAGCAGTGCAGCTGAAAAGGAAAAATGAATAAACCTGCCACTCATAAAGTAAGAGGCAGAGCTGAAGAATGACTGCTGCCATTTTAGCCTCCTGGCCCTTCTCCCCCCCTGTGCAAGTGCAAAAATAGCCTCGTGCCCTGTGCAGGAGGCAAGGAAATGCTCTGCCATGGGACCCTTCCTGCAGGCACCGCTCGGCAGCCAACCTCTGTACAGCACATGACTAGAGGATATCCTAAATTAATTTACATAGACATATAAATATATGCATGTGTGTGTTTTCTGTATGAAATATGAAACCAGCGATTTCTTAGCCAACCCCTTAATTTGTCTGAAACAGCACAGGCATAATGGAAACTGCCCACACATTTTTCCATGAAAAGTTACAAAGGGAAAGAAGCAGGGAATTGGTGATAGAAAAACACATGCTGTCTCAGCTGGCACAGAAATGCCATGGAGCCAGGAGGAAACACACACTCACTCCAGCTTGCTGGGAAAAGAGTCATCTTTATGCTGCTGATCCTCCTGCTGATGCTCTCCCTCCTCAGTGTGCTGGGTTCTGTGTGTTTGGAGGGGAGGGACGTGGCCACGCTGGTGCCTGGGCAGGTGGATGCAGTGAACACGAAGAAATCCGAGTTTGTCCATATCTGTTTCCCAGGTTTCCTCCTCTGGGTGAGAAACAGCCACTGCCCCTTGTGTGGTGCTGCACAGTCCTGTGGGTGACAGTGGAGCTGCAGAGCAGCTGTGCCTGGGTGGGGGACAAACAGGCTCCCTGCCCTGGCTAGGAAGGGCACGTGCCAGGTTTCTGCGTTGTCTGTCCAGCCTGAGCATGACTTTCTCCAGGGATGGATGAGTGTGTGACTCTGTTGCTGAGCGTAAGCCAAAGCCAAGCTGCTGTGAGCCATGTTGGCTGCTGGGCAGTTCCAGGGGTGTCCTGATGGAGAACGAAGGAAGGGGAGAAAGGGGAGGCCTGGGGAAGCACTGGTGGCTCCTCAGAAGAGGCAGCTCCCTGGGCCATCACTCAGCTTTCCCTCACTGCCTTCCCACCACCAACTAGGGAGACACCACAAGTAAGACACCGTGGCATTAAGGCCCCACCATTCGGACAGGGCAGATTTTTCAACAGGAAAAGGTAAATTTCCCCCTTTCCTGCCTTCAGCTGGCCTGGCCCCACTCAGATATGTCAGGTGCATGAGCAGCTCACTGCAACCAGCCCTACAACCTCACCCTGATGGCTGTATCTGCAACAACCCCACAAGCTCACCAGCATTTTTCCAAAGAATGCCTTGTGTTGACAGTGCTAACCAGTCTGCACAGCAGGAGGGGGGAAAAGCAGCTGGTAACTAATGCAGGGCTGTGGGGATTTGTGGATGTGTGTATGGTTCTGGTTTTTGCTATATTGTCCTATAACCCATATGCATCACTGTGGGTTATGTTAGTGGAATTTAGCTGCTCAGCAGCTGTCTGGGCAATGTGAAGCCAGGCCCACTCATCCTTTTAACCATCAAAGGTACGTTTCAACCCATTTATGGCTGCCTCGGGGCACTGCTCCACACATCTTTCACAGCAGCTGTGCCAGCTTAATGCATTCCCACCAACTTGACTCAGAAGCCGCACTGCAATTTGTATCTGCTGATTGATCAGGGGTTAAAAATAAGTTGGATGACTTGACTGGTTCCTTGTTTCAGTTTCCTTGTTCAGTTATTCTTGTTTCAATCCCCCCCTCCATATCTTTGGTTGAGTGTTCCAATATGCCTGTTCTGTGGTAATGTAAAAAACACACCAACAGCTTCTCCTAACCACCGACCTGTGCCTGGGAATGTGAGCCACAAACCCTTCCTTAGGTCTTATTTTAATATGGAGAGTTCTACACTTAAAGGACAGAGCCAAATTTGGCCATGGTAAACTCCAGCACCTTGCTGAAGTCTACTACACAAAGTCATTCCATGTACAATTTTGGTCATTGGAAAGGAGATAAAGAAAATAGAAAATACAACAAAATGAGCAGGCTGGCTCTGAATGAATCATAATTTATTATGAAGTGGGAAAGACTTTTTTTTAATAAAGACTGTTACTTAGGAGAACAGACTATCTCAATCTGCAATTCAGGACTCATCCTATGAAACACCTTGTAGGTCCTATCAGAAGTTTTTTAGCTCCCTCAGAGTTTCCAGCCTTGGCAAATTACCAGCGGTAAGACTTGAAACTTTGTGCGTCATTTCATTTATTAGAATAATTTTTCCTCTTCCCTGACACTTTATGTGCTATGTTCTGTATTAAGAGTGTAGTAGCATTTCTCAATAGCACCATAATTTACTAATCCACAAAGGGCAGGGATGTGTTTTGTATTTCAAGAATTGTGACCAATGGCTCTCTCATCTCCCTCCCAGAGAAACCCGAGAATGTCCCCCTACATTGTAAATTAAGATGCAGAGCTTTCTCCCTGAAAATACCTGTCTTCTTTGTGAAGTGATCCTGGAGATTCTTGTGCCTTTCATCCATCTGCTGTCAATTTAACTGGCTCCACGAGCTAGTGGCGCCTTCATATGACCTTGCAAGAATTTATGAAATCTGGTTTCTATAAAAAATAAGGGGTGATCCCCATGTTTACCCTCTTGCTCAACTAACTATGTTTTGTTACTACCAGCTTGTGCTAGAACATATCCATGTCTTCCCCACTAACTCAAGTCTGGCTCTGGGATGCTCCTTTGACTTGGCCAAGTTTTCCAGCTGCCGAGGTTGCCTCAGCAAAGCAGTTGCTGGTGCAGACGTGCGGTGGCTTTGCCCGGACCGCTGTGTTTTTGGAGACCTGGAACACAGTGCTGGGGCTCTGCAGCATGGGTCAGAGTGGCTGTGCATGGCCCAGGCTGCCTTTGAACCCCTGCTTTGCACCACCTGGGCAGACCAACACAAGCCTGGCCCTGCCCAGACCAGTGGGGTTGTTGTGCCCGTGTTGATGCCGGGGGCACCACGTGCATCCATCCTCGAGCTCGCAACCAACCAGACACGAGAGGCCAACAGAGACATGGAAAAGATTTACAGGATGCCATAGAAGGGTTTTGGTTGGAAGGGACCTTAAATACCATCTATGTGTGTCTGTATATAGCAGAGGAATTTGCCTTTTGTGTCTGTCTTGGATCTTTGAGCTCAGACTGATGGCGATGCCGGTCAGCTTTACCACTGTGTGAGGTTCCACATATGTGTGTCAGACCACATAACCCCAAAATAGGCATTCCTCTAGTGACTTTTAGCCTTAGTTTTCCAAATGAACACACTGACTTGCAGCAAGGCAATCTATCACAGCATGGAACTGTAAGTATTTATTTACCCAGGGTGTAACTATTTTCTTTCATCAGAATGCAGATATCAGCTGCTTTATGACAGGATTATGTATGTAACTTGCACTTTATAAAAATTCGGAAATAAAACCTTTGCCTAACAACAGTCGTTGGTTCTTGGAAATCAAGTTCCATCTACAGAAGCCTTTCATGTTAGAGATATATCCCACATGTGAGTCATTGTTATAATTCAATAAATACTTTACAAAAATAATGCTAGCTTTTTTAAAAAATTAAGACATTTTAAGACACCCAGTAGTTCCTCCCAGAAAGCTTCCCTTAAAGAATAGCTACTTCTGTAGGACACTGTGCACTCAGCATGAGAAAAATGGGGGAAAAGGGCTGATTGCATCTTTTATCCCAGGGAACTTGTGGATTCCACTTTTACTGTTCTCTAAAATAATAAACTTCTTCCTTTTCTTAAAAGAAAGAAACAAGCTGATACAAACATTCTTCATAGTAAATACTGGGAAGGAACTGTGATCTTTTTGGTCCTTTGGTATGGATTCCTTCTCTGCCCTCACTCCTCCAAAGTCTTGCAGCACGCTCAGTTCACAGGTAGCTGCTCTGGAGATGCAAGCCCCAACAGCTGCAGCTTCATATCAGAGATGTCTCCAGGAGGGGCTGTTTGTAACTCCTGCGCAATCACTGCACCAGGACATTTTCTGGCCCATAGAAAAACCGCAGCTACATCCTCCTGCAAGCCTACCCCAGGTGGACTGCAAAGACCACCTGAGCTAGAAGGTAACAGGAAGAATTCCAAGAGAAAAAAATTGCTAGGGATTTTCTATATTCAATTTGATTATTACCCTTCCAAAAAAAAAAAAAAATTCTTCCCTCCTTAGATATGACTAGTCATGAAACCAATTATAGAGAAAACTGATGCTGTAGGTGCATTAATCTTGTAAACCATTCCCATATGGAAGAGTACATTCTTCAATCCTATTGTTTATAACAACTTTTAAATATGTGCCTCCTCAGCTGGGGCCTTGGGGCCTGATGGTGATGGCAGCTACCCCCCATCCCCTTCATTATGTTACAGATGGGAAATAAAATGAAATGCACATTATTACATGAACGTTATTGCAGTATAAAATCCTATCAGGACAAGACTGTATGCAAAAATAGGTGTGTGTGAGGCAGAGAGATACGTGTTTATAAATTACACACACTGTGAAAAATACTTACGTATTATATTACAACTATATACATTCATTAGAGAGGAACTGTTCAACCCCTGTCGAGGAGCCGATGCAGCAGCCATCACCAGTTCTTTGGCATTCAGGAAACGAATGCTATTTTGCATCTGAAGAAAAGGAAAATCTTCTCAGTATTCCCTTGCTTCTTGAAACTGCTTGTAGTAGTCTTCGTCTGATGGGTTTTCTGTACACTTCTGCCCGTTGTTGGGGGGCCGGGCTTCATTGTAGCGGCTCCAGTCACCTTTGCATATGATCCAGGGCAGGATGTCCACTTTGTAGTGGAGTTCTGCTGAGAACTCGATGCTGATCAGGTTGGGTGTCCCGGCCCCTTTGCCCCTGGTGATCAGCTGCATGTTGTCATCGTAGCAGCAGTGCTGTGCCGCCAGCGTGGTGCTCTCCAAGGACAGCATGGAGCGGATGCAGTACCGCGCCGTGGGCTTGTAGATCTCCAGCTTCTCCTTCGGGCCGCTCGCATCCTTCCAGCGGAAGCTCTTCCTCTTCAGTCGGTCGTAGATCTCAGCAGTGCTGTAGGCTACTTCTCTGGGGTAGGAGCACGGGCAGCTGGGAAGATCGTTGACCACTTTGTGCATATATTTCTTCAGGAACTCGCTCTTGCAGCTCATCCATCTCTCACAGCTATCAGTATCTGTTTCAGGGCAGGAAATGGAAACTTAAGATACATTAAGCAGCACCCCAGTTGGTGTGATCAGTGATAACAAACGAGTGAGGTGTAGCTGCTCAGCACCAGTGCTCTGCTGTAGAAAGAAAGGGCAGGCACAGCTTGCTGCCCTGCCCACTGTGCTGTCTTGTCAGATAAAGAAACCACTGACTTCAGTGCCTCAAGCAGTGCTAGTCTGAGTTACAGTGCAGAACCAGGCCAGTAGGAATCTGTGATGTTTTTTCTACCTGGAAAATTCTAACTAGGCTACTTATATCCCCATGTGGCACGAGAGACATTACCATGGGTTGGCAAGCAACAGAGAAAGAGAAATCACAGTGATCTGGGGCCAGTCTCCAGTTGGAACCCTTAGCCAGAACACACTCAACAGGAAAAATGGCAGTCAGATGTTGAAGGATTAAGTTTCAGATGATGCTAGGGATTCCAATATGGCAAGCAAAGCCTGGATTACTCCTTCTGAAGTTTATTTTAGGCCCTAATTCAGTCTTTATTTTAAAAAACAAATACTTTTTTCTATTTGATATCTACTTTCCAAAGGGGTATTTCAAGCATCTGTAGTTCAAACATGGAGACTGACATCTCAGATGGCAAATGCAGCTAAAAGTGATTCAGGTTTTAAAAGGGCATACGTAACATAACATCAGAGTTGCTGTACATCAGCAGGAGTTTATGCCACCAGAGCCATGATGTATGCTGGGATTAAAGAGATTTGTAGACCAGTAGCATATTTAATACCAGTACTGTATTATTTTGCAAGAATCCAGGTAAACATCTCCTACCTAGAACATTATTTAAGGTGTCTATGTCATGCTATGGGCTGTCAAAAGCCCTCTGCATATCTTGATCCACAGTTACTTAAGAGGACTCTGCAGGAGAGTAACTAACTGGCACCTAAAACTCTTACAGCACACATTCTTGATAAATATTTACTTAGTGATCAGTGTCCTGTTTTTCTATCTCCTTAAAGAGTCTCATCCTGGCTGTCATTAACTACTGTGCTCTGCCACCGTAGGAGGGAGGTGCTGGGTTACACTATTTATTCAATTCATCCAGCATCCAATGTCTCTGAGTGGCCACACTATGGTTCCATTGAAGGGATGAAATCAGAACATTGCAGATGTTGGATTGAGTTTTAGAAAGTTCAGAATCAAGCCATGCCCTATAAAATTGCCTTGGCTACCTCCTCTGAGGCAAGCCGAGCTATAAAAGCAATGCATGCTCATAAAAGTCATTGCCTTTTTTTTTTTTTTTTCCAATGTGACAGCTGTATTTAAAATGCTTTTATAGGGTCTTCTATTCGAGGATATTTCAGCAAAATAATAAAGAGTGTTTGACTTTCCCCCCTCTTTTAGTGTGGAGTCTTACAGCCCTTTTCTGAATTAGCACCTTTTAGGATGAAACAAGCACAAGATATAAGGGGCAAAAGATATTATGACCAAAATAAATGTTCAGATCACAAACATAAGCAAGATAATAAATAGCTGTTACTACTGATATTTTTAAGGTTAAACTCAGTATTTTGATCCCACAGGACTAAGAAAAACCTACAGAAGTCTCTTATCTGTTACTGAAGGATTGACTAGGCTGCTTACCAACTTCAAACAGTTTGGTTGCATTGAAGTCTTCACTCCCTGCCAGCAAACTCACTTCTGTGGCAGCTGTCCGGAAGGTATCTTCAATCCCTACAACAAACCTGTGTTAGTGCTGCTGGTGTTTTCCCAGCAAAACCCAACAGAAACAGCTGCCCCCTTGCCACTCCTCCTTCCCCAGGCTCTGCAAGGTGCTTTGTTTTGGCAGGGAAGCATTCTGAACTTGCTGCTGGACTGCTCCTTTCAAACCATAGTGACCAAGGAATCTGTGCTGTTCATAAGGTAAAACAGACTGGCAGGCTTGAAGACAGGTGAGGCAGTTCATCTCTGACTGTGGGCAACCCTTTCTCAAGGAGGAATGATGCTGTTACAAGAAGACTGGTGCTTGTTGGTCTCTCCCAGTGCCAGGAAGTTAAAAGGTGAGTAGGCAAGAGATAACCAACCTCTCCAAGCAATTCCATCCCCACCACTTGTAGCTGTCAAATAAAATACCAGCATCTCAACATATCAGGATTTACCAACAGCCTCCAGTTAATTGTTTGCTATCAGTAGAGAGACACAGAGATTGCCAGAAAAATGATCTTGCTGAAATAAACATCCTTTTGTTGCTGCTTTGGTTCAGCCTATTGACCTGCCTAATGTTTCTCTGCCATGTAGGCTTAACACAAATAGGTTTTAGGTTTTTTTTCTTTCCTCTCCATTGAATTAAAGACCTCTAAAGAGAGCAGAAGGATCTTTAATAAGTGATAACTATATGATGGTGGTAATAATGAAGTCTATTCACCATCCATCTCCTTGCCAATGAACTTTCTCCCAATCTCCTCAACTAGGGCATAATAGTGGCTTACAAAGCTTCAAAACAGCCTCAGGCCAATTTTCAATAAAATTATCATAGGGTTTTGCCTTAACTCCAGCACTAGATGTAAAATAATAGATACCCAAGAACCCATTACAAGGCAGTAATTCACTGCTGGAATTATAAACAGCAGAAGCTGAGCTTTGACCTTGTAATTTCAAAAATGTCAGCACAGCCTCAAAGAGTGAATATATTTTGCTTGCTGATCGTTGGAGGTCTGTTATATGACATAATATATTCTTTCAAGCTTGCCACTTTTTGGTGCTAGCTGGTAATAAATACTAGAGAATATAACTGGGGATTACTTGCTTTCTTCTGGAATTAACTCCTTATTATTGAGGTTTTAGGATGCATGAGAGCATGCAGAAACATTTTTCCCCTGAACTGCCTCGCAGTTGTTGCTTTGCAATGGAGACACAAATCTATCTGTGAGTGAGAAACTTCTCTCCAGCTCTCTCACCAAGTCTTCTAAGTCTCCTCTCCAGCATTGCTGACATTTCACTTCCCATTAAAAAAAGCCTGACCTCCAGTTTAAGAATTTCTGCCTTTCTGAGTCATTAAGTAAACTAAGAGTAATGCATACCACCACGATTTGTGTTTTTACTTCTCTCTGATCTTGGGAAGTAATGAACTTGCACCTATCCCCTGCATTGTGGGAGCTACTGCATGACAAACTGGTCTAAATTCAAACACATAGCAACATTTAAAAAACTGTTTTCCATAGCAGCTTTAAATGTTCATGATGTAGGCTTGAGTACTCAGCCCTGATTTTGCCAAAGTGAAGACTGTGTGATGCTAAGGACCCTTCAAATGTCAAATCCTGGATGGATAGGAGCTAAGTCAAGGCTCCTTGGCCATATTTTCTGAATATATTCAAGCCAAAACTGTAAATTCCTTCATCCCTGTTCACCATGCAGGCAATGCCATTCACTGCACAGCAAAACAGGAGCTCACTGAGGTAACAGCACAGCTGGTTTGAAATTCTAAAAGAGCTCCAAATTTGTTTCAAGGGAGTAGATTACACCCCTTGGAATACAAAACGCCTGTGCACAAAAACAACCGCCATGACCTAAAGCAAGCCTGTACTTGTCTCTTAAATCCCAGGGGATGCTGGACTGCATCCAGCAGTGTACCATTACCATGAACAAACGGCGTTGGAAATCAGCGCGTCTTTTCCCACCGGCGCCCTCACCTTGCCGTGGAACACGCGGCCCCTGGCTCTGTGTGCAGGAGGGGGCTCTCCCTGCCCCTGCCCACCCCTCCCTGCTCCCCTGGCAGCAGCAGCTCCCTCTGGTGATTCCCACCTGGGCAGTTGGGCCTGTCGCAGGTCCGGGACTCGGTGGCCGTGCAGGCGTACCCGCAGGACCTCGTGCGCTTCTGGTTGCCGCTGCCGCAGGTGACGCTGCACAAGGACCACGGGCTCCAGTCCCCCTCACCATCAATGTAATCTGGGAGAGGACAAACATGAGGAAGGAAACCAGGAAACGAGAACTCCTACTACCCAAGAACTACTGTGTGGTGGTTTTTATTAAGGAGGCAAAACAAGAATGGGATCCAGATGTCTCTACCTGAAGCTTGGGCCGAACGCCAGGAGCAAGCCTGCTGTTTAAATGGTTTTCACACTAGATGCTCCTCAGGGAAATGCATGCAACATTATTTGAAAAAATATTTCCTTTCTCTTTTGACCTTTTAGCAGCTGAGGATTCTCAGCTGCAAAGCTGGGTCATGAACTAACAGCACACATCTATTCATGTCATTTCCCTGCATATAGGAATGTGTTTGTGGACAACAGACTAACCAGGCAAAGGATAAATTGAGTTTTCTTTTTCATCTTTTCAAAACACACAACAATAGCAGAACAATACTCAAATTTTGGGCAAGATGTATGTCGTTGGGCTATGGGAAACTAAGGGTCATGAGTGAAAATCACAATTTTCATTTTCAGTCCCTTGAAGAGGGAACAGATATTTCAGGAGTACTGCTATGAGAACAGGGATCTTCTTGCACCAAGAACAACATGCAATTTTTAGTGTTTCATGTGAATTATCCAATAGCATAAAGTCTGATATTACTAGAAGGAACCTTCTGAAAAAGAAACATGATTTTATTCTCTTCTGGTAGACAGCCAAAGGCACTGGACAGCATGTCTGCACCACAGAGGTTGATGCTGCCCTGAGCACCTAAACTCTTCAGAACCAGCCTCTTTTGTGTGCTGTGTAAACTGCTGCACATCCCACCACGTGAAGGCCACCAAACCAAGCCCATGAACCCATCCCAGCTTTCTTACCTTCCCACTGCCCCCCTCCCCAGCTGAGGGAACATTTGGCTTGACGGCTTTCTCTGCAACCTACAGGACATATTTTACTGACCCTGTGATGATAACTTGCAGCCACAGCTCCTTGGGGTTACACCATCACTGGTAGCAAAGCAAAATCTGGTTTAGTGGCTCTGAGGCAGCCCTAAACTAGGTACTCTCTAGGTGAGAGTACCTAAGCTACAGCCAGACCCAGGGAGGATCCCTGCCTTCCTTGGCCTCTGTGCTACCCATGATTCCCGTTCCCCCAGGGCCCTGCTGTCTGTGGGCTTCCTGAGCTGCTTAGTGGAACACGTAACTTGATTTGTACCACATGTAATGACTGACGACAACCCTGTGGGGTGCTATTAAACATTTATTGCCAGGAGTACGGGAAGGTTATATATCTCACTTGGAGCAAGCTGCCTAGATGTGAGTTCCTCACAGAAGGCAAGGACCTTTTGTGTTTCTCCTCCTTTTCTGACATGCCTGATGATGGGGAAGCCTCCACGCTGGAATAAGGTGGGATGTGGGTGTGAACATGGCTGATGTCAGTGTGCAAGACCCGTGGTTCTGGGATTTGCCAGCAGGCAGGCATCACGACAGTCCAAAAAGGCATCAGATGTCTCAGGAAAATGTGATCTGCTCTCAATGCCTGGTCCTGCTCTTCTTCCCAGCCCTTTTCCCACTCTTTTATCTCCAAGTGGCAGGCGAGGAGCAGGGCAGGTGAGCATGCCTGTCAAACAGCCCAGCCCAGGAGGCCCAGGAGGGGCAGGGGGAGCCCTTGGCAATGGCAGGGGGAGAGAGAGATGCACAGAGGAAAGGTGAGAACATGTCAGTGGGTGGAACATGTACCCTCCTCATGGGCAGAATCTGCTGCTACATCCTCCTGGACAAGGCCAGCATTTTAGGTTAGACAGAAGGCCAGGAGTTGTTTCCAGTTAGTTGGATGCTCTGGTGTGCAGCAGGGAGCTCTAGGATAATTTTCAGACCTACCTACCTAGTGTTTACACTGCACTATGAAGCACGCTACTGAATATACCAGATTTTCAGCTGCAGCTCAACCTGTTCTTCCTATTTTCATATTTGTAATTCTTACTACGTTTACTATCACAATTACTTGTGAAAGCAATTCCATTTAGCTTATAAGAACAACTACCTAAGATATGAATTCTTGGCAATAAACCCTGCCCACAAATAAATGTAAGTGCAAAAAGAAGGGATAGACTTTAATCCTCTGGCCACAAAATTTAATACATATGTATGTGTTTAAACATACCATTCCATAAAAACTCTCCCTTGGTTTTTAAGACTCTAGTACTTCAAGTTAGCCAAATCATGGGAAAAATAAGTTTGTTTTACCCAGGCACCCTGCAGCATCTGGGGAATAACAACAGAAATGGCAGGGTAAAAGTACCATGGCTTTGACACCTTGCTCTGACTAAAAGTCGTCTGTATTTAAATTAACCTAAATTCAACTTAAAGTCAAGGGGCTCTGAGCTTCCTGTGAGCACAGTTTAGCTCACCTCCCTTGGGTCATTCCCATGTGGATAGTCGCAGCCTGTCAAGGCAGGGAATAGCTGTAGCTCCTCTCTGTTTCTAGTTTCTGCAACTGTTTCATACAACAAGCTGAAAACAATTGTTTTCCCCATGACACATCTGGAAGAATATTACACACGCAAATACACAATGTTCCTGCTGCACATGCCACTCCCCACACATGCACCAACATAACTCATCTTATTTGTGTATCCACCAAATGCTACCACGTTTCAGATCTTGCTTATTTATCCAGTAGTTATATCCTGGTTCCCAAACCACCGCACGATTCTAAATTTGTACTTACCCTTACTCTAAAAATAAATATGAAACCTTGTTTCCTCTGCTTTCAAAAAAAGCACACGTCGGGCTAAAAAAAGCCCCTCTTCTGGGATAACTGGTATGATTTCCAAGATTATAGACTTACTAGTGGAATGCAGCTACCACAGTACAGCTTGTGCATCTGCACAGATTTGTATTTGAAAGCTGATGAACAAAAGCCACATGTTGAAAAACCCTATTTTGCTTGGCCTGCTCTCCTCGAGGCTTCGCCATTCTCATTTCCCCCCCAGCTTGTTTTGACAATCCCGAGGTGCCCACGCCAGGCCTGGAACGCAAACCTACCGTACTCGGGCTGCTCCTTGGACTCGAAGGCCCGGTGGCCGGGTGCACGGCTCTCCCACCCACCCAGAGGGTTTAGGAAGTTGCTGTCCTCAGTAGTGCTGTCGTATTTGTAGTCCTGGTCGCCGCTGCTCATGCGAGTCAAGGTGGAGGATCTCTGCCACCAGTTCCTCCAGCCGGGCGAGGGGGCTGGCCAGCTGGGCTTGCTGCTCTCCTTCTGCAGGTCCTTGTCTGTCTCTGTCTCAGGGCCATCCACCACTTCAATGGTGACCTGTGGGGTTCAGAACAGACCAGCCTGGCTGTCAGTGCCTCCTCCTGGGAAGTTTTCCATACAGCACACACAAGGTGCTGCCTGGCAAAGGGGTTGTGCAATGCCATGGGGTTCGCACGTTGTAAACCATACGTGAATTACTGAGCCCAGAGGCATGCAGGGGCTCAGTGATTCCTTCTGCTACCTCTGCTAAATCAGACCTTGGAACCAAGGCTAGGGAAAATCCTCCACAAAATAATAACCCATGTTGTGCCTAAAATTTTTGCAGCAGAATTTTCTGCCTTACGGGAAAATGTGTTTGGAGCCTAACATATATGACCAGGAAAAAGAAAACCAAACCTGTACTTTGTGCTGAGGCTGATTTGAGGCAAGTATGAAGCACACCCGTGTGCAGAGCCTGTTCCAAGGACTTGGGCTGACTCAAGATAAGCAAGGCCATGCGTGTGAAGGTCAAGATGCAGAGCCCAGGTGTCTCTGGGTTTGCATCTGTCTTGCCCCTCTGGCAGCAGTCCAGCTGTTACTGCTGCATGAAACCACATTTTGTGGCAGTGTGATGGGAGCCAGCAGCTCCTCTGACCATTGCTGAGTAAGCCACTTGCTGCAAAGCCCTCTAAAGCAGGTCCTTTTGTCATGTGGAAGAGTATAATGACCTGTTATGGTCAACCTGTTTATGGTTTCTAACAGAAGCCCGGAACCAAAATTCAAAGTTTGCTACCCAATTCCCTCACAGACATCACAAATGTCAATATCATAGGAGCAACCCTTGATTGTTGCTTTCTGTGCTGAACTATGTGTAATTGTAAAACTCTTGTATAAATACTGTGTATGCATATAGGTGGCTATTTAGGTAGAAGCAGAGAGTAGCCATCAGAACCCTTGGCTCTGTGACTCATGCTAGCATGGCCTGGCCACAGACAGATCATAAAATGCTCTGATGTTTCATGCTAATGTGGTTCAGTGGTTACACTGGAGTGGCTAAACAACCAGAAGTGACTGTCAGATAGATCTATAATGTTTAATAGCTACAGAGGCATTCCCAGCCTTTCAAGATGGTACACAATGAAAATAAGGTTGTATAAAACAGAAATAATGTACTATTATGCTAAAAGTCAGCTCTGTGGATGTGCATTGTGTATAAAAGGTTACTTTTATACAGTTGTTATTAGTAAAATCAGAAGACACACAAGAAAAAGATAGAAAAGGTCACAGCTACCTGTGATGCACAGAGTGTGACATAGGAAGCAAAGCAGAACTGTCATATCTTCAGAGCTGCAAGCACAAACAATGCCCACACATCCTTTCTTTGGAGACAAATAGGCTTTTGAACCTATTTCATGCTTTGCATTTTACCACAGACCAGGCCATTGAAATGAAAAATGAAAAAACTTGGAGGCTGCTATGGAGTTCCACTGGGAAAAAGAGCAAGGGCAAGGGAAAGTGCAGTTGTCAGCCTAACAGCATCTTTACACAAGGGGTACTTCACTCCCAGCCTAAATATGGAATTGGAATGATTAATTCATTAAACCTCAGTTTCTACAGACCAAGAATTAAAATGTATTTCATAAGCTTGAAAACATCAGAGTCAGTCCAGGGATCCAAAATGGTTCTCTCTATCCAAGCACAACTGAGTTTTCACAATAAATGAAAGGAAATCGTCTTAATGAGTGGCAAACACTGCCATTGGTGGGGCTTTAGTACTCCCCACCTGGAAATCAGAACAATTCTAGTACTTCAGCAACAAGTATTTTTAGGACCACACTAACTCTCTGAGCAATGGCTCAACAAAGTGGAAAAAAACACAAACCCTCTGATTAAAAACAGATAATTGGTCAATTTGCTTTGATAATCTGTAGCTAAGTGAAAATCAATCAGCATGAACTGGGATTATTTCAGCCAGGGACAATTTGAAGAACCACAGGAACCTGATTTTAAGTAATGATTGATGATGCCAAGTCAGCTTAAGGAAAAGAGAGTTTGACACATACATATGTTCCCCTTTCCACTGCTTTAAACTTTGATTACCAAGGTGTTTATTGTGGCATAAAAATCATACAGTGAAAGAAATTATGTAAAAAATCCTGGGATTGTCTGAACTGCCACTTTTGGAAATTAGAAGCCATCTTCAATCGACTGTGGTGTTTTCAGGGACCTGGCTTAATGGACCTTTCAGAGGCAGGGAGGAAAACAGTGCATAATCCTAGTAATCCCTCCTCCACTCTATGACCCAAAGTTTGGGCAGAATTGTGAGAAGAGGCTGCTGTTTCAGGTGAGCAATTGCTCCCTTATCCCAGTCTAAAATTTTGAAAAATTAGTTTTCATTGAGTTCTTCCCAGTACTTAGAGATAGACTTACAGTGTCAGTCCGTGACTGCACTTACTCCTGTGCACATACATGGCTCTGAAACATGTAACTTGTTTGATCAGTTTCTATATTGGGGGCTGTTTCTAAAAAGGAATGAAGAAATCAAGAACTAGAGAATAAAGATCAAGAACTAGAGTAATAAAAACCAGGCGTTTAGAGAAGCTCTGGAAAAGCTTCCATGCTGTATAAGTATTCCAACAAAAACATGTTCTCTTAAAAATTAAAAAATAGATCTGCTTTAGCAATTCTATCTTGGAGACCATTTTAGAGGCTGATTTCTTCTTCCAGTGATTATCAAACTGTAAAGATTTTTTTTTTCCCAAGCTTCCCAAAATGTCTGTGGTAACACAGTTCTTGGATAAATCCACAATCATCCCCAGAAATATCCAACCTAAAATAAAGCTACTTCTTTTATGGTTGTATGGGCTAGGAACAAGGACATTCCTCTGAAAACTGTTAAAAGCAATTGGCATAGGCACATTAAAACAACAGCTTTGCAGTCAATTTCTAATGAAACAAGTGTATCACGCACAGATGTCTCCAGACACCAACATCCAATTTTCTCCTGGCCAAAAATATACAGAAGATAAATATTATCCCAGCCTGCTGGAGTGCACAACAAGTTCTGTGTTCTTTGTCCTGTTTACTGAGACAATGTTTCTGAATTCACTTTACTGGTGTAAACATTGCCCTAAGTGACTGGAAGATTATGTTTCAGGAAGGATTACGTTTGTGATATTGTGCAAGCAACATATCCTACAGCATTTCTATCCTGTTTCTTTCATGCAATCAATACAAATTTTCATTACAGAACTTGCCATTCTGGTAAGATAGACATGTGCAAGTCAGCAATGAGGTAGGTATAACAGGAGAAGAGAAACAAGTTCAGTATAAGAGATTGAAATGGTAAATCTGGCTTTACATCACATAATTTTAATTAAAATGCTATCAGCAGTGACACTGCTGGTTGTGTCATGTCACTTAGAACAGTTTTTTGGACATGAAAATTGAAGGTCCCTTAAACTTTGTTAGGAGTAAAGAAGACAACATGAATTGAGACCTGAAATTTCTATTTAATGTTGTCAGTCCAATTTGCAACCTCTGATGAGCACAACTGAGCCCCAGAAATAAACACACGGTTCTAGCTCTGAATTCTGCACTCTGCAGTGAGCTCTGGTTACAGCATGGCATAAGGAAACCTGCACAGCTCTGGTATTGACAGTGGTTGGCCCTCAGCCCTGAACCTCAGCCCTGCCTACACAAGCCTCTGCAGCTGCCAGAGGAACAACCAGCTCCTGCAAGGCTGCTTCCAGTGCTGCACCTGGCAGCAGCTGCTTTGCCACTACCTCAAGGTATTAAACCTTGCAGGCCTTGCAAGAAGCAAGCACTGCTGGAGCCCTCCAGCTCTCCCTGTGCTAAATTAGAGATGAGACTGGCAGGACTGGTCAGACCCTGCTGAGTCTTCTGTGACAGTACCAAGAGGGTGCTGCTTTCCAATGCAGTGAAACCAATGGTAAATGTAAATGATAGCTAAAAAGTACATCCAATAAAATGTGTGAAAAGGGACATTGTGATGCAGGTGTCAGTGAGGGAAACGGCCATGGGTGAAGCTGAAGAAGAGCTGAGGTCTGCAGTTCTATTTTCAAAGCAGATCACACAGCCTTGTTTCTCTGTAGTTGCTTACGTTCCTAGAGTGGGTGGTTTTGTGTAGACATGTTTTAAGAGAAGGCAGTAACCCAGCAGGTATCAAAGAGAGAAAACAGGTAACAAGTAGGGAACAAAGCTAACATAGCAGCACTAGAGGGGTGTGACTGGTGGATATGGCCACAGGCCTTGTGGCAAATTACAAAGACCAAGCAGGCATTAACTTCTTGTGGTTTAAAATCGCTCCTATCATTTAACATGGTTATCAACATGGTTTTAAACAGGAGCTCTACCTGTTTCTGTGCAGTTTTCACCCAGAACAGTCACCTCATCAAAATGTTTAACACATCCATTACAACTGGTGCCTCACCTAGCTGTGTTTCAGCTCTATTGGTCATGAAGCTTGACCAAGATCTAAGTTCAGTGAGGAGCATTAATACCAACAAAATGCACTTATTGCCCTAAGAGGCTGTGAACTCCTTGTCCCTGGGGGTGTGACAAGGCTGGATAGGGCTCTGAATAACCTGATCCAGTGGAAGGTGTCCCTGCCCATGGCAGGGGGACTTGATGATCTTGAAGGTCCTTTCCAACCCAAACCACTCTATAAGTTTTCCCTTTTCTGCTCATTTGTCATAGTTTCAAGCACTGCCAGGGAAGCAGCAAAGCAGTGCAACAACAAAGCACCCTCCCTTTCTATGCTGCAGTACACAAACCTGGGAAACCAGCAGTAAAAATAAAAGGTGGGGAACAAGAGCAAGTTGAAATATCTGGCTCCAAACAGAGGGCTGGCTGCAAAGAGTGGAGAGGTTGTAGAAGGCTGCTTGGAACAGACAAAAAACCCCATCAGAAATGGAAATTAGACAGGTTCAGCTGTACACCTCCCACATGACTGCATTCTGCTATTCAGGGGAAAGAACAATTCTGACTTTGAATAATAACCCTGACCAATTATAGGGTCTGCATAGGTATCCCTTGGCTTGTCTGTCAAACAAGTACAAACCTAGACAGTAGGGATTTTCCACTTGTGAAAGGAAATCCAAAAACAAAAATTGTAATCAGTTTTCGTAATCACCTTCTCATCTAGAAGTCTTCCAGGCATTGACAGAATTGCTAAAATGACAAAAAAAAGAAAACAAAATACCCCAAACCAAGCAGACAGTCTGTGATCAACAGCAGCTGTGGTTATTCTCAACAACCAGTGTGGAAGCACAGCTGAGGTATAAGATGCCACTTTAAATGATGGGAGATTTTAGATTTTACAAGGCTAGAACACCACAGTAAGGGTTGTCCTGGTCTTGTAGGCAAAGAGTCATTTTCATTTGGATTACTGGAGCTCTGATTGTTGCTTCTGAGGGTTTTCTAGAGACAGTCTGCTGTGCTTACGTAATCATCTAATAAATATGGCAGTACCTGGGGTAATCTGAATTCCTCTGATGCTCTTCTGGTATTCACCAGTTCATCACTAAAAGAGCACAAACCAGGACATGGTACAGCAAGTGCCATCTCATAGGAACCAGAGAAGGAATGGCCCTAAAGAGAACTCACTGGAGTATCTTTTCCACCTGCTTTTTTTGAATAATTTTATGCCTCTTTCTCAGATTTTTAATTCTCCAGGTATAATTTCCATTAAAAAATGTTTATTTTAGTCTATGCAGTAGAAGGAAAAAGAGGTTTTGAGTCTTTGAGAAGAAAATGTGGCCATTGTGCTATCTTAAAACAGGGGCTGTTTTCTCCTATCCGACCCCTCAGTCCTAGGAGGGCTCTTTAAATCAACACTTCCAGGATTGTAACTTACAGATCTGGGAGCCACTGTGCAAAAATAAAAATAAGCATTAATTCTGTTTTCACCTGCCAAATAGCTGATGAGAAATTTGTAAGTCAACAAGTGTCACTATTTCTGTTCAGGTCAGTATAGTACTGTTTAACAAGCAAGAATTCACTATAATCCTGGTTTTTTCGTAAAAGAGTAGGCCAACTTTTACAACCTTTAGGCAAAAAAAACCAAAAACCTTTCTCTGACTCTGTAAGGAATTAATGGGAGTTTTATCTCCATGAGGCTTGACCAGCTGTAAGACTGTCAGCCAAGAACTTAAAGAAGCTTTGTATAATCACTGTTTACGCACCTAAGTAAGCAGAGTAAATTCAGAGTAAATAAAATGCAGAACTTAGGGATCCTGTTTCTGAAAGGGCTCATCCTTGTGCACAAGAGCTCTGGGATCAATGTTGCCCCTTTCCAGCTTACAGGACCAGTCTCCCCAGTTCTCAGAATCCAGCAAAACTGCTGACATAGTTGCTGACACATTTCCAAGATCAGGTGGGAGAAAAAGAGGTCATAGCAGCAGCAGTTACTATGAAGACAAGCCAGGGAACTGTTTCCATATCTTTTATCCCTGTGTCTAAACATAGTATGCTGTTACCACTCAGGGAAGGTTTTTGTTCCTCCTGTCCTCCTCTGTGGTTTACATACTGCTCAAACAGTGATGCTGCAGGATTTGCCTCATGCCACAACCTGGGGCCCCCACAGCTTCCAACCTTCCCTTCCTAAAGCTTTCTGGAATGGTTCTCCTAACATGAGAGATGTGTTCCATCACCACATGCTGAACATGTTTACTCCCTCAGCCTGTCAAGTATTAGACCTGCCCTTGACCCAAATCTGTGAGACTTCCCAATGTTCCAACTCATCTGCAGGGAAGGTGAGGGAGCGGCGCTGTGGAGGCAGCTTCTTCTCACCCAGTCATGGAGTCATGCACTGGTTTGGGTTGGAAGGGGTCTGAAGGATCATCTCATTCCACTCCCTTGCCATGGGCAGGGACACCTTCCACCAGACCAGGTTGCTCAGAGCCCCATTCAGCCTGGCCTTGAACACTTTCAGAGATGAGGCAGCCACAGCTTCTCTGGGCAACCTGTGCCAGGGCATCACCACCCTGAGAGTAAAGAATTTCTTCCTAAAATTACTTCCTTAAACTACTAAACTTATCCTCTGCCAGTTTAAAGCCATTCTCTCTTGTCCTATCACTCCATGCCCTTGTAAAAAGTACCTCTCCAGCTCTCTTGGAGCCCCTTTAGCACTGGAAGATGCTCTAAGGTCCCTCCTGAGCCTTCTTTTCTCCAGGCTGAACAGCCCCAGCCCTTTCAGCCTGTCTCCAGAGCAGAGGTGCTCCAGCCCTCTTAAGCATGTTGGCCTCTCACCAGCAGATCTATTACATCTTTACATACGTACTTCTTAGACATATCAAAAGAATGGTAATTTTGTGGGCTGGAGGACTATAAGAAGCCAGGAATTAATTTAACCATAAAACCAGATCTACTAGGGCATTGTTTTTAATAAGCACATCTTAGGCAGAACAACATTTGAATTTATTGTTCTGGTTAAAAATGACTGCTTATTAATGCCAATTTTGCTTTAAGGCTCTGAATTAAAAACAAATCACTCATTTTTTCCTCTTTCCGATCCTTGAAGTTTCAAGATGCAAGTGGCTTGTAAGAGGCTGTTCCAAACCCAAGAACAGTTTGAGGGATAACATATAACAAAGTTTCTTGCAGACAACTTTTTTTATACTACAAACAGCTGCTGCAGAAATTAAATCTAAGTCTCACTTCCATACAGATGAATGCATTTTGAGCTGAAACTGAAAGACTTGTTCTCTGTCAGCCTTTGGGGATGGTTGCATTTTATAATAGCATACAAAAAGCAAATCTGTTCACAAACAAGTTTTACAACAGTAAATTGAAAGCAGAAACCAAAATACCCCTTTATTTTCGCTGAAGGTAATATGCTCCAACATAGCAATCACAAAGATGGGTTTAGTACCACAAACAGATCTACACTGATCTCCACACTTATGCAATTGATACTATCCAAGGAGAAATTCAGAAAAAAAATTGCAATATGTGCATTGCCTTACAGAGAAAAAGTACGTATTGTATATATTTTATATATAATACTATATTACATTATACTGTACTATAGACATTCTCTGTTGGTAGAGACAGATTGTTCTGGCTACACATCATGGAAGCCAGGCTGAAAGTCATCTTGACTCAGTAAAATAACTTTGTGTAAGTTATAAAAAAGTCAGATGTTAACATAAATTTGTACCTGAATGTTGGGATTCTGCCCATTGATATCTGCTTTTGACAGGTCAGGGAAGTTTGGGAGGTCCAGGAGGAAAGACCTGGGTCCATCTCTTTGCAGGGACGTATGCCCATTCTCCTGCCTGAATTGCTCCTTAGGAAATGGCCGGTGGGCAGCCTGGAGATCGGGGTATTCTCCTCGCTCCTCGGGATTCAGGGTGAAACTGTCTTCAGGAGAGTGCTCCTCTGCAGTCAGTGTGTTCTGGGGAAGAAAAGCAAGGCCCAGTAATGACAACTGAGAGCGTGCAGTCCTGCCAGTGCCCCTGTCCCTCCCATGGCTGCAGCCTTACAGCACCCATGGCTCACTACTGAAACACAGATGTGTATCCAGCTGACACGAGATACAACTGAGCCAGACTTGGAGACTTAGTCCTTCCAGGCTCCTGAACAATTCCAGCCCTGTGGTGAGCACCTACACCTGGACACAAGCATCACACTTAAAACAAACCTAGAAACATGAGGCTCTGAAGTAACCCCTGGGAAATCAAACTGTACCACATTAAACATGTCCCTAAAAATGCTGAAAGGCATCCATCTTGCAAATCATTCTCATTTGCTTTGTTCCAGAGCGAAGCAAAAACACTGACTGCTAAGGCCATGTTGAAATTTATGGTATTAAAAGATCCTACCGCTGAGCTGGCAACCTCCCCTTCTCTCCCCTCAGTCTGCAACAACTTCCATCTCGCCTCTGTGTTCCTCACCCAATTTCTCTGGTCTTGAACATCTGAACCTTCCTTCCTCTGGGATCTCATTTTCATGTTTGCCTAATGGTGGGATTGAATTTCACCAAGCTGTGGGTCAGCGGTTAATGCTTTTGTTATTGTTGAGCGTACTTTTGGGTTTTGTAGTATATTACAGCAGGCTGCCTCTGAACCAGTAGCACTGCTGCCACTGCCTTTGACCTCACCAAGGAGGCACTTTTAGTATCAAAACATTCTCTGGGTTAGGACTGGCCTGGGGACTTGGGGAAATAACAGCACAGAAGTCCGAGCTTCTTATGGCTACAAAAAAACACCAAACCAACAGAAAGAAGCATGGGGCAGATTCAGCACAGGTTTTGGGCTTGACTCAGCTGAAAAATTTTAGCTTGAGGTCTTAATACGACTGCCTGGGGAGTTTTTATTTTCAGTTCATAAAGAGACAGCAAGCATGGAGAGGGTAAATGTTAAAGACCTATCTTTTAAAACAAGCACAATTAAAGTGGAATGGCCACATGTGGTTCTGGCCCTACTGAGGCATATTTTTGCCAGCATTTCTGGTTAAACGCAATCTCCATCCAGCTCCCCTGGTTCAAATTAAGCCACAGCATACCTTTAGCTAAGTTCTCAGATAGATAACAGCTCCAATGCTTTTTCTTTTATTTTGTGTTTATTTGCTTAGAAGGTTCTAAATTGACCTTTAAAGAGATGTTACAATATAACCCCTGCACATTACAGAAAAATATTCAGTGAGTTAAAATAAACTAAGATTGAAGAATTAATCTTGGACTAAGTGAAATAGTCTCAAGTAAAAATGAAGGTAGTTCTCCTCTATCCTCCTCACTGCACTCTATTTGTAAAGAGCAAAATCAATTTAGCAGAAGTAATATTGTCATCATATTGTCATGCCCAGAATGGTTACAGTCTGAAAGCGCCTAAGGGTAATTTTATACATTTATTTACAGCACAGATACAAATTCTGAACTAGTGTATGTGTGCAGGGCTAAAAATCTGTGTGCTCCTGACAGCCTGCTTTGCCTGAAGACTGAAACAGGCTCTTCTCTTTGCTGGAGACCAAGAAGGACTTTCAGATGCCTTTGGTGGCTCACCTGTTAATTCAATACTATGTAGAAAGCAGATCACACAGCAGCAAGCTCTGAGAAATGAAACTGAGGGCCACTTGGCTAACTTTAGGCTCTTTAGTCATATGCTAATGCTTTAACTTAACACTTTTCAGACAGAATTTAACAGGCTTGGTGCTTGAGGATTAAATGGCTTTTCAGTTATGTCTGACTAACTACAGGGTATAATAGTGCTGTGATTTAATTATTTCAGTTAGGAACAAAAAACCCCGTGGTACTTAACTGTTTTTACTGGGGTATCATGCCTATAATCTTACCTTCATTAAAAACAAAGTAATATTTTATTAAAAACTAATAAAATTCTCACACACAACTCCATACTTTCCCTATCTGTCTGCCCGTTCAGGAGCATCCTGATTATTCACATTAACATACCATGCAGCTAGAGCTGGCCAAGGCCTTTGGAGGCCTTGTGGACCCACATTTAACCCTCTGACAAGACTGGGTGTGTGATCCTGACAGGTCACAGTCTGCTGGTGCCTCGGTGGGGATAACAGCACTTCCCTTCCTCACGGTGATGTTTGCGGGGAGCTCAGCAACTACAATAATAAGGGCTGTATGAAAAGTTTTTAATAGTGTCAAACAGATGGAATATCACATGGAGTTAGTTAGGAAATTGTCACGGTGAGGTAATGACATCAGGCTGATCGGGCCCACTACCAAGCTGCTTGGGGCAGGGACTGTCATTAATTACAGACCCAGCAGGACGGGGCTGCTCCACATTGGGAAGGGAAACGCAGGGAGGACAAGATAACTGCTCCATCCCAAAGGCTGCTGCAGGCAGGGGGGCATGGACCACTCTGCTTGCCCAGGGTGGCCACAGCCCAGGGACCCCAGCGGCACATCAGGTACATATTTCTGATGGCAGCCACTGCCAAGCACCAGAGCAGACACTGAGTGGGACACGGAGCTTGACTTCAACAGCAGGGTTGGCTAATGCCTGGCAGGAATGACCCAGGCTGAACAGTGCCCTGTGCTCTGCCTAGAGGCAGTGCTGTCTCTTGATGCCTTGAGTTTCAGCTTTCATGTTTTTCAGACTCTGTGCTGCCTAGGGGTGTAGTTTTGAGCCTCTATTAAGTGTTAGCAAGCTCTCTTCACAGAGTGGGTAGACAAAACAAATCCTTTTCCTGCTGGAGACCAAGGACAACTGTTAAAAGTTTTCAGGCCCAAAAGCACAAACAACGGTGGACTGAAGAGAGAAAACAAGGATGGGACTCCATAATCTGAAGCTATAATTGGACAATTAAACCCAATATGCAAATGGACCAAAACTTATAAAAGTGTGCAACCTCATGACTGGTCATCCATTTTGTGACCATTTTGGGTCCACTTTGGGTATAGCTCTGGTCAGGCTCTTGTCCTGCCCAAGCTGTAACCTTAAAGGCCTTTTAATAAATATCTACTTTATTCTCTTAGCACTGTCTAGTCTCTGTTCCAGGTCAGCCTTCCCAAGGCATCACTCTCACATCCCTTTTGCACTAGGAAAGCCCAAGACAGGAGTCCACTCCACATGTGTGATCATTCCAGTTATCTGCTCATGGTACCACGAGTGAAAGACGTTTGTTTCCAGTTAATAAAATGAAGACAATGTCCATTCTTTAGGAAGATACTTTTGGTGTCATGTCTAAGCTGACCTGCAGTATTACTAGAGATGTGCATTTCTGGTAAAAAGATTAAAAAGGCTGCCACAAATAAAAGTGAGCTTGAACTGCATGCGAAGGGAAGATTATGCTCTCCCTGTGCATTAACTCTGCAATGGCTCTTCCAAGACCCATCTAGCAGGGAAAAGTTTGTCTTTATTGCAATGCCAGCATCCTTTCTGAAGAAAATAGCATTTGTGTTCCAAAGCGAACTGATGAAATTTAATTTTTTTGGGGGGGGGGATACTCTTCCCTTCTTATTTTTATGTTATTTCCCATGATTATATTTCACGCTATTTATTTTTAGGTGTACACAGTTTTATTCCTGATGCTTTTGGGAAAGCAGTGTTGCTTGCTTTCCTTTAAAAGCTAAGTCACTTCATTCAGAACTATTGACTCAGTTTCTTTGAAGTTATGACATTTCTAATTCAGGCACACTGGTTTCTAAATCAAATGATGCATCTGCTCTAAATATTTTAAAATAAAACACTTTCCCCCCCCCCTTCATTTAAAAGGTTTATTCACAGTGTTTAAACTTTCCATTAAGATGATTTTAAGAGGTTACTCATACTGGCTGTAAGCTACAGTTCCACAAGTCCCACAGGATCAAGTAATTATAGAAGTTTCTAATACAAAAACAGCTTAGGATTTTTGAGTGTTCCAAGTGTGGGGAGTATGTAGGGGCAGGAACATATATAATCCATAGTTCTGTGACAAGGCAATGAAATAAACCCTTGAGAGAGAATCTGAAATGTTTGCATTACATTGAATAACACACCTTGCAACACCAATCTCTGGAAAAGGGAGGGCAATAGGTCGGTACACATCAACATCTTTGTGCCCATCTGTAAACCACAAAAGAAGAGCCATTCACATGGATTTTGTGAGGATAATTTTCAGTGCTGAGACTTGCACTATGGCAGGGTTTAAGGCCCCAAGAGACAATCCTGCACGCAGGAAAAATGTTCTGCGTGGTACTGGAGGTTAACGCTCCAATAACCAGCTTGGTATTTTACACCCTCCTTGGCCTTCCCATGATGTTTCTCCCTCTGCCACGATAGACATGAGCTGTAGGGAAATGTACTGCTTCTCTTCCCCACAGGGAAGCTAAACAGAAATGGGAACTTGTAAAAATACCAAACTAGGGAAAAAGGGAATTTCTCTGCAATTTTGGCAAGCAAGGAGTCCATCTCCCTCATCTCTTCCTTATTTTAATACCATTTCCAGTTCTGGAAAAAAAAAAAAAAATCCAAGACAGAGAATAAGGGAGGAATGACTGTAGCTACAGAAAATATTCTGAAGCAGTTGCTCTTTCTCAGCCCTTCATATTTATTACTTGTTTTCATTCACTCCCCACTTGCCAAAGTAAGGGAGCATTTGCAAGCACTGCTAATTATGGAGTTGAGAGGATTTTGGAAAACTGATACAACTTATGTTCTAATAGCTCCCAGGCAGCAAGGGAATCTATTACTAAACCCCTGCTGCAGCTACACTGCTTTCTTATTTCTTGTATACTCCTTTGAAATATCTTGTAAAATGATCTTGACAAGAGGTCTTGAATTGAAAACTGAGGGTCTGTCACTGCACTTTCATGATGCACCTGTACAGCATCTTCAACCACCAGCAACAAGGAACTTTTATTTATTAGGAAATTTCACAGATGCTATAAAAGATTATATTGCTATCAGAGACAAAATGAGGCCTGGGGCCTTCACAGAAAACCATTATAGCCATTAGGACTGGTTTCATTTCCCACCTGCCCAAACAGATTGTTTTCATTTTGAAGGCTGTCGTGGGTTTTCAGGTTAGTGCTAAATGATCACTTTAAAATTAACCAGCCTTGGGAGGCTGAGTAACACACCAGGATACTACATGAGACTCTCACCTCCACAGATCCGAGACATGTAATGAACTTGGGTGATCTAATTCCTGGAGTTTATTTATGTTTTTCATCTATCCTGAGTATAAGCAGCACGGGACCTATCGGGGGAGGTATGAGGACAGTGTTAGAGAAGCAGGCAGTGAGGGTAACAGCTGAGAAACGTTATCAGAGATACACAGAGAAAGATTTCTTCTATGATTAATGCCACATACAGTCCAGGCAATCAGACAGCACTCAGACCAGAGGGGTGTTACATCAACCACTCCGCAACTAAGATATTTTCACTTTTCCTTAAAATGAACTTGCCCCTGATTTGCATATAGCAGTGAAGTGAAGAGCCTTACTTATCTTTAGAAAACTGCACAAACTAATTGGTCCAATAATAAAGAGTGCATTTTAGACAATCACTGCTAACAAATAATTTAAAACAGATGTCATTGGCTTGTACGTACACAACTGTTTTCACTAAGCAGGTCCAAAATACAGCATCTGCTTTAAACATTGTGCAAGTAAAAGATGAATCACTGATAACAGTTGGTAATAATAATGATAATAATAATAATAATAATAAAGTCCTGTTAATCATGCTCCATGTTTTAATAGCTATTATTCTCCAGTTGTCCAGCAAAATTGGTTAAAGGACAGTGTATGCAGTCCTAACTTGCAGTACATCTGCCTGTGTGGCCAAGTGGCCATGGATAGACCAAATCCAGTCACCCCACAGCATACTGCTCTGGGACACACGAGCTTCATGGGCTGGATGGCTCTTGAAGAGGATGTGGATTCTGTGGAGAACAGGATGGAGTCACAAATCCTGTTGCAAGGAAGAAGTGTCGCCTTGTTTTCCAGCCTTCAGCCTTGGAGTCAGAAATTTCATGTAAACAAAGTAATATTTACAGAACAGTTATCATGATTTTTGGATTCCTTTCTGTGAAAGGAATCTTGATGGACACTTTCTAAGACCAGTGGAGTTGAAGAGGTTGAACCTCAGTCTTCCAATCTGGTCTCCTTTTTAGAAATCTATATAAGTTGTAGAAAAAATTAAACTTCTTTTTTCCCGCTTCGACTCCGTGGTGATCACTGCATCTCCCTTGGGACAGCATTGTACAACAGAAGAAGTTCACTGCAGACATGAATCCACAGTCACTGTTGGAGGAGTGGTCTCTGTAGGTGTTGGGTGCCAGTGGCACAGTGAGGGGCTTGGGGTGCCCCAGTAAACACCCAGCCCACCACAGCTGATTATCTGCCTTATGCTGAAATAGCTCTCAGGAGCTGCATACAGCAGAACCAGGATCTCAAACCATCTGGGCACATTTATCATAGAACCACAGCTTTTGAATTTTAGGGTTTCTACACTAAAAACTTATCTGTGCAGCCCTCATGGCTACACAGAAAACCTTGAGGATTTAATGTGTAGCCAGGACATGTGCTCTGACTGCAGAGATCCTCAGGCTGTAGGGTTGAGGGCCCCTCCACATCTAGGAAGCCCCAGACAGCTCTTTTGAGGCACATGGCCAACACTACGTGAGGACCCTCCACGGTGAAGGAAAAGGCTGTTGCCTTGTTGAACCTTGTGAGCTGCTACATCCCGAGTGCCAGAGCAGCTCTAACACCATTATTCCCTCACTGAGCCAGTTTATTCACTGGCAGTCATCAAGCTGTGGTCCATCCTTTGTTCAGATTCTGCTTGGGAGTTTTGCTCACTGAGATCGCTGGTCTCCTCCACACCACTGGCAAACAGTGGGTCCACATCTGAATGGTTCTGGCAGACAATATTTTTAGCTCTGAGCTTAAGGAGAAAACTCACCATATTATGCTCAGATCTGGCAACCTTTTGCTACATGTTGTGGACACACATTTCGCATCACAGCTATTTTTTATGCTCTGTTGTTTGCTTGTATTTCATGTTTTCATTCAGCTGGAAAATACAAACAGTATGGCTCAGCTTGGAGGTGAAGAACTGCCAGTTTGTATAAACACTTTGATAATAGAAACTTGGTGGTGATTACAGCTCAATGTCTGCTGGAAGAGGCCCTTTAGCAAATTTTCTAATGTAGTACAACACTGGTGCTTTGTTCTTCAGCAGATACTCAGCCATCTAGGGGATCGCCAAGCACACAGAATTAAATGGTGTAGGGCTTTGACAGATGCTCAGTGCCAAGTTTTGCTGGTAGTTAACAGATATTTTCAGTTGCCTAAGCTGCTGGTAAACATTTAGTTATTCTTCATGACTCTAAAGATCTTCCCTGCAATCACTGCCTGCCTGAGCTCTCCACACAGGACATAGTGATTTAGTGGCTGAACAGGCAAAGGCACAGCTAAAGAGTAGCCCAAGTAGTCTATGCCAATAACCTGTGGTGCCAAAATGCAGATTCTTTGAATGTTCTAATTCCTTTTAGGCCTTATTAAAGACTTGCATAAAATCAGCAGTAAAATAAAGCTTTAAATAGAATTTACTTATACCCTCGCTAAATTTAATTAAACTAGTTTAATCTCACTCATCATCTGAAATCTGCATTAGAATTTACACTTTAGGTTCCAACAGAATGGGAAAAGCTGCCTTAAGCTGCAATCAAAACTGCAAAGGAAATCCAGAATATTAATACTTTTTGTACACAACCCTTTGGTCAGGCATTGCAGGTCAGCACACACAACGTCAGTGTGAATGAAAGAGAACAAACATACGTGTTAAGTTATTTTCCTGGGTTTTAAACTATGTCCTTTTGCAAGTTTATTCCACTAAATCACTACAGCTAGGATTTCACTAGGTGAACCAGCTTTAATAAGTGAAGTTTTCATCTCTCCCTAGCTAAAAGAGGAACCTTACTTGAAGCCTTTTCAATTTCCAAAGCTGCCTTCAGCTGTTAGTTTCCAAGAAACAGCTACTCGCAGCCTCTGTGTCTCCCTCTCATATGCCACTGAATATCCACCCTATGCTTTCAAAAGTGTCTATGACTCTGGCTGTGTTAACTGGCAGATGTTTTTAGAGACTAGAAAGTGTTTAGTCCCTGTGGACTAAAAGTTACATGATGACTTCATCACATAAGCAAAAGCTAATAACGGGAAAGCAAGAAAGCAGACAAGTGTTATATTCCAAAAACATGATGTTTCCTGTGCTTCTGGCAAAGCTACTTCTGTGCCTGAAAAAAGGCAAATCACTGGAGTCTTGGTGCTCAAAACACACACACACCATCGAATTGCTGCGAGATAATTTATGTGCCTCTCCCTTAGCTGCCTTCCCCACCAATACTCACTTTCCTTTGGATGGAAGTGAGAGGGTGAAGGCAGAGGAAAGGCAGTGTTTGTTTACCTTCAATATCTGTGCACCAACTATGTGCCTCACAACATTCACTGGAAAGAGGTTACTACACCCAGGAGTTTACAGCAGAACAGCAGCAGAAATCCGAGCGGCTGCCTCAGGACCACGCACCTCAGCTCCTGCAGGGAAATGCTCTTTCAAGTGCATGGCTGTAGCCTCTCCCTTTAGAAAACTTTGGAGATTGATGCAGGAGCAACTGGAAGTAATTAGCATAAATGGCATCTGCACACAGAGGCAATACTTGCTGTGGTTTCATATCAAGCCATGAGCAGTGGACATCATCCCTCTCTCTCCACCTCCCTGAGCTGCCCGAGTGACAGATCAAGAAAGCAGAGGACGTGGATTCACAGGAGAAAGGCCTCCCTCCAGTGACGTGATGGGGAAGAAGAGCAAGTGAGTAGACAGGCAGAACACCCTGGCAAGACATTGTGAAGACCCTTCTCTGTCTAAGAGGGGAGCAAGGATCTGCCCTGGAGAGAAGCATGGGCTTTTTGTATTATGAATTCTATGCATGTATATATAAATTTTCCTAGAACAGTGAGGGAGGGGGCTATTTCCTAGAGCTGATTAAAGAAGCATGACTCGATTTTCAATTTCAAACGACTCGGGGGGCATTCCAATCGACTGCAGACAGGAAATGAATACCATACATGCACTGAACAAGGCAGATGCTTTTGAATCTGACACTTACGTGAAATGAAAATATCTTCATTTCTGTCTCCCTTCCACCCCATGATCACTGGTTAGTTCTGAGCTATTTTTAGGATAAATGGTTTTATTTTTCAAACTTGTTATAGTTTTAGCATGTGCCTGAAGCCACCCAGACACCACTGACAATAAAGTGTATGG
Organism: Cettia cetti; assembly: GCA_013401135.1. Classification (NCBI taxonomy): domain Eukaryota; kingdom Metazoa; phylum Chordata; class Aves; order Passeriformes; family Sylviidae; genus Cettia; species Cettia cetti. The sequence goes on along the minus strand of VZUI01091517.1, from coordinate 12,353 downwards.
GAGCAGGCAAAAAGCATCTTTAGATTAGTCCCAGCAGCCCAAGACAAGAGCAAGGTAAGAGAGGAAAGATAACAAGCTCAGTTTTGTGTATCCTCACCTCCTCTGGTGAGGAACAGAGATGGGACCCTCATGGATAAGCCAGATCCAGGGAGGGAGAACAGCAGTATACGAAGAGAGATCCCAAAGCACAAACAGCAAAGACACTGAAGGCTATGGTTCAGAACTCACTTCCAGCTACTTAACGCTGCTAAAGAGACAAATATATATATATATTCTCTTCAAACAGCAAATACATATATATATTCTCCTCATACAGCTCTCACAAGCAAACTGCAATAATTGTCATGGTAATATTGTGGGGTTTATAACCCAATATAACAATGTAATTGTGGCTCCTTTTATCAATGGCAGCAGTGCATTCAGGGAATTGGCATAGGCAGCTCTTTTCCCCCCTCAGTCCATATGTGTGCAAACACATGATTTCAGCTGCATACTCCCCTTGTATTTTATTGTAGGAATAGGATAAAGGAAGAAAAAAAAATCAGAGAGGTGGTATTAATCTGGCCCTTACTCTGATGTTATGCAAATAATGAGTTCGTTTTATCTTGATGTTGAGACAGCCAGAGCTGTATTCCTAAGAACATGAAAAAATGATCCTCTTAGGAGACAGAAGAAGAAAGAGGGATGGGTAGGTGAGAAAGGCAGCTTTGATTTACATTATTCAAAATGCCATGAATGCCAGATCAAAGAAGAGCAGGAATAAAGTTCACATCCACTGAAGGATTTCAGCAGCTTTTTCAGAGCTATTGATCTCTCAAGGGCAAACCCTTTAAAAGACTGGGTGATGCATCTAACTAGCCAGAACTCCCACCTTATACTGGCTGAGCCTCACGTAGTTTGCTTTCAGCAGCTGAGGAAAGCAGGAACAGCCAAGACAACACTGTGTCTGGGTTCCATGAAGGACACACAGAGCTGAGCACAGAAATGGAAGGTGTCATTTTCTGCACCAGATGTTGCCTCTCTAATGACCATCATGATAGGTGTTAACCTACAACCAGATTCCCCACTGACAAGCCATGTGCTTGGTGACCATGGAGTGCTTGGTGCTGTCACCCTGATGAGAGCTCTGGGCAGGGCTGGTTTGCTCAGTGCTGACTTACTAAAAATATAAAGTCACCTCGTATTTTGTGTGGGACGAAGGTGGAATAAGACATCTAAGGAGCTGCTGCAGCTCAGGTGGCAAGCAGTGACTTGCTCATGAGTTTGGATTCACCAGTGTAATCTGAACACCTAGAAGGCACAGGATCCTTCCCTAAATCAGATGTTGAACTGGCAAATGCATCATGGATTGGCATCTTCCCCCTACCCCTTCCCTTCCTTGGACAGGTGTCTTTGGAGTCTGGTAGGCAAGCTTCCAGGTGTTTTGCCTTGTCAGAGGACTTCAGGATCATGCCTTAAGCAAGAGCCACTGGAATTGAGTGCAGTAAAGTAATTTAACCTGATGCAGCCCCAGACGGTTTCCTAAGAGCTGCCTTTGGGTTTCTGATGCAGATCCCCTTGCAGCACCCCTGGGAACACTCCCCTCACACTGCCTTCCACATTTGCTATGCTGCACGCATGGTTGCAACAGCACATTATGGATGATTTGTCTCTTTCCAAGCTCTGCTCACATTTTGAAGTCTATCTGCTCCCACCAGCACTCGGCACATCTTGGTACCTTGAACATTTTCAGGAAATGGATGACCCTTTTCCTCCTGCATGTTTGGATTGAGAGCTAGTGCTGCTACCATGTCAATACACATGAAAACTCTCCAGGACTCTACCAGGCTGAACAGCTCATTTGAAACCTCTGGCACTATTCTTTTGAAATGCCTGAAGTCACAGGCAGTGTGGCTGCCCTGGGTCCCATTTGAGATATATATTCACAAATGTTAAACACACACATATCAAGCCCCCTATTCTTTCCCAATAAAAGCCTGGACTTTAAAGCACAAGGTGAGGAATAGATATCTATTGGCCAGCTGCAGTGAGCCTTTCATAAATAACACAATGATCAACCCCCGTAACGGAAAACGATACTCCAGAAGCTCTGTCCTGATAAACATCTGCTTTCCTGTTGTAGAAGGGAATAACAAGATAGGAAAAGTTAAATGCTGAATGCCTAAACAAACTGAATTAAGAAGAGATATAGGAGTAATGATAGATGAATTGTAAGCCATCTTTGAATGTTAAAGTTGCTGTACTCTTCTGCAGAACATTAAGCCTACACTGCAAACCCCTAATAGACAGGGACTGTGCTCTATAAAAATCATGATGAATGCAGGCTTGTTTTCATATTATGGAGGTCCTAATCCTCCTCCTCCTCTGCCTTTGCTCTATTGTTACAACATCAAAGACCAACTGCTGGCCAAGATACAGTCAATATGAAAAGGGCGACCAGCAAATTTACTGCTTGACTTCATTCCCTTTAAATGGAATAGGCACCATGGCCCTTTTTCAAAGTCCAATCACAGACATATATCTTTTTTATTGGACATCATGTACAATAAAGTGAAGCTGTAACTTGGAAAAAAAATAGAACACCTTAAAAAAATCCCATGAGGTGAACATTCCTTTATAAAAATATCACTGTGGTTACACGTTTTGAAAAACTCCGGGCACTTCACAGGGCAAAAGGCATGGACTGGCTAGTTTGTAGTTTAGCTAAGATGCCTACCAGTGCCTAATAATGAGTTGATTTCAAAAAAATACCCCAACCAACCAAATTGATCACAGTAAAAACTGAAATATTTAAGACAGAATGCCAGTGTCATTCAAATAAACCGAAATGGTAGCATTCACGTCATGAGAATCATTAACTGCTTTGTTGTAGCCTGCTCTGTGCAGTGAGCCTTTACAGACTTCTTCAGTCCAGAGAATCTTAAAATCAGGAACACAGAATGCCAATATACAGGCTGCATCTTAAACAACTCCAGTCTGATTACTGAGGTAACTTCCAGAGGCACTTTCAGATGAGAGCTGTATCAGCAGACATTAAAGACAGTGGCAGTTTTATTGCTCTCATGTTGCTAAATAGAAGATAAATAATTTCTGGCTATGAAATTAAATAGTCCATAAACAATTTACATGATGTAGGAGGCAAGTATAGTGGGGTGTTACAGAACCTATGCTAGACAGCTATGGTTTTCATTTTCTGTTTTAAACTATTAATCCTTTTTGTTTCTTTGGGTAGCTTGTGCAAACAGACAGTAGTAGATATCTGGTTACTAATGTTATATTGAGACCAATGCCATGCTGATTTTAAAATCCTGCACTGATGCATGTGGCAGGTAAACCCAAGCAAATTTGTGTTTTATCTTTATAAACTTTGGCAGCTGCTTCCATGGTTTCTTCAAGCAAAAACTGCTGATGCTGAGTTACTTCTAAGGCAATAAAGATACCAAAGCTGTCTAAATAATTTTTGAAGCACTAGCTTAAAAAAAAATAGTTATGTCTTATCACTAGGTCCTATTCCCTGTTATTTCTCTGCCGTCAGTCATCTCCTGTCCCAGCCTGCAGCACAGCTCTTCCAGTGCAAGGACTTCACCTCCTGCCCAGCATTCCTGGGCACTCCTCTATTAGAGAAAGTGTTTTAACTGAGTGCCCAACCTCAGTACCTGAATGCCCAACTCAATGGGAATGCAAAGGCAAGATGCCTGAAAGGAGCATTTGGGAATTTAAACCTGTCCCATGGACAACATGGACCCAGGGACTGCTCCTCAGAAGGGGAGAAATCCACTTTTCTTAGAGTGGCCCCAGTGGCAGAAACAGATGGGGCATGATCTGGCTTTTGCAGATACTTACACAGAACTCACTGGTTTTGTCACGAGAACTGATCTCAGCAGCCATGCTGGCAAAGAGGAAGTGGTACTCTTCCCAAGGAAGAAGAACTACTGTGGAACAAACAGTCCTGGATTTTTCAGTGCAATGAAACACAACAGATGGAAATTAATTCATGCAACATGAGGAAAGCCACATGCCAGGGCCCAGCTCGTCTTTATGGACGGAGGTCTCGATGACATGTGCTGTGTGCTTATCAATTCTGTGGAAAAACTGAGCTGTGAAAGATTCATGTTCAAGAGGATCTTGGCTCTGCAGCTGACACAAATCATTGACCTGCCTTGCTTTGTGGAAGTCAGTAGGATGAGGTCAATTTAAACACACTGAGAACACAGACCTAGCACAGAAGCATAAAAACCAAGGGATGTTTGAACTCCTGCCTTTCAATGTGCACTGACTCCACCAAGACTGTGAGAGAAAGATTTCATCTCTGATTTTCCCCTCTCATCTTCAGGAGCACCTTCCTACATTAAAGGCTTAGAGATGAACAACTCCAGGCCTGCTTTTGTCCAGCCAGACTGCTAGAAGAGAGGAATAATAAAGATATGACCCATGGCTATGAGTTCCCCAAGCACTCGAAAAACAAGGACAAAAGGATAAAGGAACTGCTTACCAGTACCGCCCACACCAGCTCCTCTAACCAAGCATTCTGCTGCCACAAAAGTGACCGCTGTGGCCAGCCATCCCTTATTACAATAATAAGTTACATTTCACTTTGTTTTCTTTCTTTTTCTGGTATTTCAAATCGAAAGTACACGGAAATACCAACACTGGAAACATTCTGCTCTTGCTGATGTACCAATGAGCTCACTACGCTGTTTCTTGGAAATGTTGTTCATCTCTGTGTTTTGGTCTATGAATTTAGCCTGGCATTTACTGTCTTTAAAACTTGTAAAACAGGCACAATGGTCTTAAAGTGCAACAGTAACCACTGCACCACTGAGTGCTTCCTTCTGCCTTTTACTGAAGCACTTTGTATTTTTCACTTTAAAGTTACACTTCATTATTCATTTCTGACAGTGCCTCCATTCAGGCTGGAGACCTGTCGCACTGCACATGGCTCACAAGCCACGCCACAAAACTGGAACCTCAGCCTCCATAAGCTTGGGTTAAGATTTGAAAAGTAAAATAAGGGGAAAAAAAAGACACCACTGTAAAATAATACTTTTAAAAAGTCGTCTTTCTGATAACTGAACATTATTCAGTCAATTCAAATGGCTTTTATTTAGTGTGGTCTTAAAGAAGACAGCAAGGTAACAAAAGGACCAAATAAGCACTAACCAAGACCCTGAAGAGGACAAATCTTATGTCTTATGGCACAACTGGGTATTACCACATCTGTTTGCAAGGAAGACAGGCAAAACACACAGAAGAGCATAAAGCAACCAACTCTGACAGTTAAACCTGCCAAAGCTGCTAAATCAGGATGTAAGCACAAAGCAAAAGTACATTGCTTCAATTTTTTAGGTTTATGCTTGTGTAAGGAAACATCTCAACTGTCTGTCTATATATTTGAAATATGAGTGTATTTCAACACTTTAAAGTGATGCAGAAGAATGCAACCATAAGAGAAGTATAGGGAAATAATTTCCTAGCATTACTTGCACTCTGTGCGCTTCTATGTAATAAAGGAAAAGGAGAAATTCTAAAAAAAGGAGAAATTCTTAAGCCTGAATGTTCACAAATCAGTGCATCTTAGAAAACATAAGAGATTTGCAAACTGATTTTTTCTTCCCACTGGAAAAAATACCAATGACTGGGTTTTCAGAAGTCTTCTCTACCACATATGATTTCAGAAACATTTTCAAACACACACGTTACCTTGGCAGACCAAGCCTGCACTCTCTGCATCATTGTCAGTACTACAGCCTTCTGCACTTCACTTCATATGAGGTTTTCAGATGCTGTGACATAACACAGCTGGAGTTGCCACCTCATTGACAATTCTTTCATTGTTTTCTGTGTTTTCCACCATTTTGGAACAATTCATCATTGATTACTGATATAGAGATGTTGTAGATATGAGCAGAGACAAAAGCACGATGCCGAATTCAAACCACAGTTCCCAATCTACATCCAACATAACCTGTACTGGTTAAACAGATGTCTCCTCAGCAAAGGAATTCCACAGAGGAATAAGGTGTCAAACAGCTCAGTATGCTGAACCTCTGAGTGCTGAGGCTTTGTTGCTTACCTGCAGGTCATAACAGAGATGTTACAAACCACAGGGGAGTACCCACTGACCAGCATCACACAGCACAATGATGACAAAATTGTTGAGGCCACAAGCAGAGCTGCAGCTCCAGGCCTCCTGCTTTTGTGGACAGCTGGCACTAGGAAAGGACAGAACAGGGAAATGTGACTGAACCTGAGGGCTGGCAATGGAAGCAGGAGAAGCAAAGGAGAGAGTTTTGTGCCAATCAGGTAAGAGCAAGGGGTCAGTAGCAGAGTGTTGCACCACTGTTACAGCTGTCGTGACCAACTGTGTTCTTCCTGTGGAGAATAAATTTTTCTACGCAATCAACAAGAGTTAAAAATAAAAGCTACTCCAGAACTCGTGCTGGTTGTCCAAGTTAGATAAGCCAAAGTGGATGCACCAATGCAGGTCCACCCAGGATCTCTGTACCTGTGCCTGGCCTCTCTGCTCTCACCAAGGGCAATCACTGCAGCTCTAGACTGGCCCAGGAGCCAGTTTCAAACCTTCCACTCCTTGCATTGCCATGAGTGAGCCCTTTGGCTGTAGGGCTCAAGCCCCAGTAGCAGGTCTCCCTTTAACTCCCCTGCCCTCACACACAGCCCCAGAGCACAGGTAAGGATTAACTGAGAGAAGAGAAAGGCAAAAGGGGGAATGTCACTGGACCTCTCCCCACAGCAGCCGCTGTGTTTTGTGTTTGGCTGCATGGGAATGGGCATGAAGATGCTTGTGATGACTGAATTTAGAACAACACACACTGTTTTTATTTCTTACAAACAGCCCAATACTATAAAGAGCTGGAAAACAATCCTAAATCTTGCTCAAAATACAAATAAATACCTCAAAGAGACTCTTCAGTATGAAGCTCTAGGAAAAAATGGCTCTGACCTATAGTTACAGAGACAAAATAGAGAGGCACCTTGTGATGTAATGCCAGGTACTTATTTATCAGTGATGTTCCAAGACAAGCAGTACAGTAAATGTTAGCTGTTGAGCTGAAGAGATGTTTAGCAAAATGAGCCTCATCCAAACATCTTGCTAAAATTTAACTCAGGAAGTTACATTCATACCTGCCTAATATTGCTCCTTGCAGCCATAACTAAACAAAATATTCTTGGATACCTGTTCTGAATTATTGCAGTAGACTAAGTCACTAAAAATCTTGCTACATCCTACCCTGAAGGTGTAGTGGCTCTTTTCCACCAGGGATACTTTAGTTTGCTAGGAAATGAATCAAAGTGATAGGTATGAAGAGATGTTTAAATAATGCTTTCTGGAGATTTCTGGGAGCTGGGTTTGAAAGGTGAAAGAATCTCTCCTGGGAGCAATGCATGCCAGAAAATGGTCCTCTGCTCAGTGCAGCAGTCTCAGTCCTTCACCCTTGTTTCCCATTTTGTCCTTTGCTTCCATGCATGCAGCAGCAGCACACGTAAAGCTAAATCACCCTTCCTTCCTCCTGGATCCTGGAACAAGCCACAGCCCATCAGCAAAGCCACTAAAGAGCACACATAACTCCCTCCCTTGGGAGATGAGAGAATGAACTGCACATGGTCTAAGCCATTGGTAACTGTTAGTGCATAACTGGAGAAACATATGCCAAAGGGTGAGCCTTAGTTCAGAACCTACACAGAAAATCTAGGGGGTTTCACTGTCCCTGCCAAAAAAGCACAAAAGAGCATCCCCTACAATAAAGAACCAAAAGAGACTTTGGGTGGCAGAGAACCAGCCTGCCCAATTCACAACCCACCTGCTCTGAAAGCTATTCATGTAATGTATAAACTTCTCTTAAGGCAGAGAAGGATTTAGTGTTCATAGAAAATATATGATGCACATCCACTTCCTGGCATCTTATACAGGCTAAAGGCAGTCTGGAAAACAAGAAGGCAGAAGGTGGAATTGACAGGTTTTCAAAGATGACTTAGACGATCGGTTCCTATTAGAGCAAACCAAATGTAAAGCTCCAGGACTCAAATTAGCTTCAAAAAAAACTGAGTCTAAAACGCTCCCAAAGTAAACATCTTGAGTCCTACTTAACTGAGGAAGCCAGAAAGCTGAAATATGCCACTGTATCTGACTGGAGACCGTTTTGCAAATTGCCTGAACGCAGTACAAGGGTCAGCAAGAACGCAGAAGCCCTGAAAAGACTGAAATGCACCCCAGCAAAGGTAGCAGGCAGCACACCATTGCTAAACCACCCATGGCGTTGGACTGGGGATCTTGGGAGACAATTACAGGGGTCCTCATGCAGCTTGGAGAGCAGCTCTTGTGCAACCATTTATAAGCAGCAGAATGTGTTTTTTCTGGTAGGGCTCAGAGAGCGTTTCTGACACGCTGTAATTGCTTGCACGCTTACTGAAGAGGGGGGCAAGGGCAGGAGCAGGGTGATTAAAAGGAAAAAAAATCTGTTTACAGAATTGTGCTGCTTTTCAAATTAAGTTTTCTTACATGACCCCAGTTTTAAGCACAAGTACCAAGTTTCAGGCTAGTGTAATACTGCTGCAAGTATCTTAGTGGAGAATCTGACTTCATGTGCTATGGCATATATTGTTGGTGGCTCTGTTACTGCATTTTACAAGGCCATTTCTTTTGGTGTGGGAACACTGTTTTTCTTGGTGTGCAAGGCCTGCTATGGAAAAATTAGAAGTGATGGGGATAAACTTCATGATGAAATATTTTCTCTCAGAACGAAAGCATAGATTTTAGAACATCGTAAAGTATTAAAAATGTCTTTCAAAATTTATGTTCAAGCCTTCCCTTGGTTTTAGAACTATGTAAAAAGATAAAAACATACCCAAGTTGCTTTTTTCCATCTCTTAATATAGCTTCATTTGCTCTTCTTTAGCAAAGAAAGTTTGTACTTCCTTATTTCATAAATATGCTCCAGACCAGCTTCTGGATGATAATTAAATTAGACCTAGTAGAATTCTCCACAGAAAAAAAAATCTCCCCCCTCCCCAATTCTCCTTCTTTGTTTTTTTCCCCATTGGAAGAAATGGAAGGAGGGAAATAAAATCTGATTGAGCAAGACAAGGCTGATGCCCTCTCATAACTCAAGACTGTGAGCTATTTTACAGCTCCAGTGTGGATTTCCCATTCCATGTCCATTTGCCCTGCCACGACCCAGCCCTAACAGCAGCACGGACCTGCAGCCACGTGCAGGTCCAGCCACCACGGCTGCAGCAGTGACCCCAGGGAGCCTGTGCCTGTACCTCACCCATCCCAAAGAGATCACATGAGGATATCAGGATTTTCTCCTCGCTGCTGCTCCTTTACAGCCAGCCACAGCAGCACAAGACAATCCCAGGCATCTGGAATCTCCAGAGGCACACACAGCGTGGGGAAGGGCACCAAAGGGAGAAAAAACAAGAGGGAGGAAAAAATAACTGGTACAATTTTAGGATGGAAGGGGTTTATTTTTTTCTGTATTTCTTTCATCCCTCAGTCTAATTAATTGCAAGGGTTAACTGAAAGACCAAAAGAAATCAAAACCTATCCTACAAAATCCTTCCTTCATTTGAAGGACCAAGGGGTGGGAGAAAGAGAAGCTCTTCCTTACTGAATCAGACTTCAAATGCTTACAAGTGTTTTAGACTATTTAAATCTCCAACAATATTTTAAGATTACTAAGGATTCTTCCTGAATCTGTTTTATGTAAAAAGGACCCAATTCTGACTACCTCATTTGTGCAAACACACTGCCTTAAGGTCTCACACACCATTCCCTCCGTTTGATAACTGCCAGGGACTTTTGATACAAATTTGCCATGTCGAAAGACATCTATAAACAATTGTTGCAAAGATCACTCCTTCCTGGGTTTGCCACGCTTCTTCAAGTGAAATTTCATCAAATGCAACACTGATCTACTCATGTCTCAGGATCACTCCTCTCCGCAGACCTACCAAGACAGAAAAACCCTGAGAGATGTCCAAGTGCTCAGATCAACAGGTCTGAGTCTGTGCAGTTTTGTTTCTCACACTGTTTCTCTCCCTCTGAGTGCAGTGCACTACGATTTTTCATTTCACTTCAGCACGTGCCATGATACAGCCCCAAACCTGCCAGAATCAGAAGATCCCAGTGAAAACTTCCCATTGAGATCTATATTGGGATGCTCTGAATGGAAGCATCTGCCTGCTTAAGTGCAACTTTCTAAAGCAATAGAATCCCTGGAAGTTATAAAACCAGAAAATTGATAGACTTCCATCTGTTTAAACAATTGCTCTAATCAATATCCTTTCCCCCTCCAATAATGTTTCGTACAGACACAGTCTCTCAAATGCATAACTGCAGAATCAATTGACTTGGGAAGTATATAAAAATTTCAATTCTACAAATGGCAAAACATTATGAAAATATGAACTGCTAAAGCTATCACGGTGCTTAAAGGCACAGAGTTTATTAAGGTAATCTGTAAAACATCACCGGACAGAAAAAAAAAAAAAAAATTTTTTTGAAGTCAACAATCTACAGGTTTTCATGGGACAGCCAACTACAGTGATAATAATCCAGGATAATTACCTGAAGATGATTTTCCTCTTGTTTCACCCTAACCTCACAACAGTGCTCTAAAAGGAGCTCCTCAGAGAAATGGCATCACCCAGAGTTCCACTTGCCCAGATGTTTCTCTCATTATGTTACAAGCCCGTCAAGAAAAGGCAAATTCAGGGTTATTCTAATGATAGCAAACACCTCATAAAAAACCTCTCCAAATTTACTTTTCCAAGGAACATCATTTTAAAAGGCATCTCCAGTGCCCATGAGGAAAGAAAGCATCATTTATAAAACATTATTACCAGCAATCTTGCAGATATTAAAAAGAAACATCCTGGAATGTCAAGCTGGTGATAAAACTGCAGAGACAGCACGGTGGGGCCTTACCCGCAGTGCTCAGCACTCCCAGGCAGGACTCCCACCAAGTTCAGCAGGAGGTTTTTTTCTGAGTTAGGGGGACCTGACTCCAGGCTCTGACTGGGATGTTGAGCCTGCAGCTCTGGGTTCCCTCCTGTGGCTACTGGGTTCATTTTGTGGGCCACCAGTTGGGATCCCATGCATACAGTGACCAGTCTCCTTACTTTTCCTTGGCTTTTATATTCTGCTGGTGCTGATTCTTACCCAGATGATGGACAGTTCACACAAACTTAAGGTGATAACAATTGGACATTTTTCTGTCAGTTCACTGAATGACTTGGTAGTTGATTTTATTTTGCCACTTGGATAGAGGGGAAGAGAGCTGGTCAGGGCACATGCAACTGACCAGAGATTTACAAGCTTTGTCTGGGGATGCTGGTGATGCTGCAGCTTTGATCACTGTCTCCAACCAATATAAATGAATGGCTACAGTGATACTGAATAAAAAGAACCACCTGCAAAAATACCAAAAGAGCATGAAAAAAAGTCCTTTGCCTCTGTTGGACATAATACACAGTTTGGTTTCATGGGAGAAGCCTTTCAAAAGACTGGAATGGGCTAGCTGGGTCACAAGCATTGTCCTTCACATCACAAGCACTTGTCACCCGAAGTTTCGTGCCCGTTTCAGGACTGAATGTCAGCCTGTCTCTTGATGCTTTCCAAGGAAAGCCATACACTCAGCTCCAGAATTTCCCGAGACCATACACCTATCTGCTCCCCTCTCACTCTAGGGAATGCTGTCCCTCCACGTAGGGCTGCCCCTGGCACGGCTGCTTCCATCCCTTGCCCGTCCCGCAGGCTCCCCAGGTGCGCCGCCCGCCGCGAGAACCCGCGTGGAAGCCGCCCCGATGCCTCCGGCACGGCACCGAACCGCGGCGCCGGAGCGGCTCTGCCTTCGCCACCGCTGCCCCCGACAGCGGAAAGCCAAGGCGGGCCGGGGACAGCCCGTAAGCGCCCGGGGAAAGCCCTCGGGAGGGGGAAGCCTCGGAGCCGGGACGGCGTGAGGAGGAGGAGGAGGAGGAGGCGGTCGGGGCAGGTGCACGGCTCCGGCTCCCGTCAGCCCGGCCAGCCCCGCGCTGCCCGGCCGGCCCCGGGGGACGCGGAGGGTGCTGGGGAGGCGGGGCGGCACTCACCTGCCGCTGGCTGTGGTTGCCGGCGCCCGCGGGGGCGTGGGGCTCCCCGCCGCCGCGCAGCACGGTGATGTGCAGGGTGAGCAGGAGCAGCCCCAGCAGCAGCAGCAGCTCGGCCGCCAGCCGCACCATCCTCTTGAGCCGGGCGGCTTTAGGGCCCCGCGGCGGCGGCCGCGGAGGAGGCGGAGGAGGAGGAGGAGCCGCGGCGGCCGCCGCCGCCGCCGCAGCGGGGGCCGCCGCCGGAG